>JAXQQM020066245.1:0-65216 GCA_034641835.2 Pinus albicaulis
TCTATTTTTCTCTTCATATGATTGTGTTTGGAAAATACGATTACATGAAAAAATATTGATCCCTAAAGTGGCGATCCTCTTGCATTACAAAAATAAATGGATCTTTGGAAATCTAAAAGAGAAATTGGGAATAATTTGCTCTTGAAAGATATAATGATGATGTATATCATAATTTTCTCTCGAGGGAGATAATGAGGATGTATATAATGCAACATAATATTGTTTCCTATTTGAGTTATACATCTTGTTTAAAAGATATTTATAAAATTCAACTAAAAACTTTGTAATGATAAATGCCTTTCTTTCTAATGGTGATTTTGGAGTATTAGAATTGTGAAAATCATGGTTTTGATTTTGAACTTCACCTCATTGTAATGCTCCATTGAGAGTGTTGGCCATAGGAATTTTCCACTTCTTAGCTTTGAAATGATAATCACTTTTTCTTATTCTTCCTTTAGTTATAAATTTTTCTTTTAACAAACACACTAAACTTGTTGGAACATGAAAATGGACCATAAAAATGGGTCAAATATTGATTATGTATGAGATACTTAACTATACATGTTTTTTAGTCACTGTTGCTAAGTTTCAATTGATTTTAAGATTTAAAAAAAGGCACCCAACTCGTTAAAATTGATTAGACAATTCATCCCCTCATTATTATTAAGAATTACTTTATGGGTAGTTGTGCACCCTTCATCTTTCTAATCCATGGAAAGATGGGGAGCTTAAAAATTTTCCTTGGAAGAAAATTGATTTCAAAACTTGTAAGTCTATAAGTCATTTGGATTTTTTGTTTGTTATTTTTTTTGCTAAAATGAGTTTGGAGCATTAGGATTGTAAAGAAACAAGGTTTTATTTATAAATAAGATTTTCACATTATTTGTAATGCCCCATTAGGATAGGAGTTTCCCATTTGTTTACTCTACATTGGTAATTGCCTTTTTCTTCTTTTCACTCTCAACACCCTATATATACCTACCTTTTGCAACATAAAAATGGATCGTAAGGGTTGGTCAAATATTCATCATGTATGAGATGACTAAATGTGATTGTTTATTTGTACACATTTAACTAACAATATATATATGTGTGTGTGTGTGTGTGTGTGTGTGTGTGTGTGCGTGCACGTATTTTATTATAAAAAAAATATTTAATATTTTTCAAAATTTGACTCATACATGTGTGTTTTTTTCTCAAGCAGGTATTTTTGGAATATTGCAATGGGTGATGTTGATAGATCATTGTCTTTTGGAATATTGCAATGGGTGATGTTGATAGATCATTGTCATATAATACCAGTGTAATCCCTAAACCAAAAAGTTTACATTCAATTAGGAGTAATTACACTCAATTAGGAGTAAGAATATGACAAATATACATTGCATTAAGAAATGAAAGTGCTCTTGCTTTTGTTATGCATGTATTGATACGACAGAGTCCATCGATGAATGTGAAAATCAAATTAAGAAATTTGTTCAACCATGGAAACACGAACAATTGACACCATTGCCTCCATTTGGAAACGTGAGTGACAAAGAAATGAACAATGAAGTGGCTGTGATTGACAATGATTATGATCGTTTCTTTGGTATGGTTAGAGAAGGTGATGTCTTCGCTAACATTGCACCAGAGAATAATTAATAAAGAAAAAGTGCATTATTATTTATTATGATGCACTATGTTTAAATCCACGTTGTTGCAAGAGTATAATGATCCATCAAATTATACATACCCAATCAGTTCGATAGTGTTAATGGGACATTTCTTTGAAGAAGTAAATAAATGTAAAGATCATATTATTTTTCAAGATTACCCGCTAGAGGTTATTTATGCCCAATATAGTCATTTGGTCATAGCAACTTGACCATAGTTGAAGCATAGCAACTTGACCATAGTTGAAGCAAGTGAAGAGTAGAAAAAAACGGCAACAATGGAGATTATCTATAGATGATCATGATGCCATTTTGGAAAATTTGGCACTTGCACATTTCATATGAGTGGAACACATTGTTCAAGATGAACAATGAACTTTGATTTTAGTGTTAGAACATATAATTGCTACAATGCATTGGACTTTATATAGTTTAAGATTATATTGTGGATTTCTTGAACAAATAAATTGACATGTGGATGCTTAGATGTGTGTTGGTACGAACTTGATATATTATGATCCATTGGATTAGTGTGCTTTGCTAGATAATTAAAATATATGGTGATTTAATGTGTCCATCATGTTTATTGGAACTAGATGATCTTAACTCGCCCATGCTCTACTGGATTAGGGTGCTTTGCTATATATAATTAATATATGGTGATTTAATGTGTCCATCATGTTTACTCCTAGATTATCTTAACTCGCCCCTTTTTTTGCATGGATATGATGGTGATCATGATCGATGCTTGAAACAATCAGATCGATGCTAAGTTAAAACCATAATCTACATACTTGAAACAATCAGATCAATGTAAAATTAGATGCCAAATTAATGGGAATAACTTGCATTTCACCTTATGTTTCACCTTTGAAATCAGACTTTGAAAGTTTGATATTATTGTTTTAGCATGTTTCTTATGGTAAATTAAATGTTTATCTTGATGTCACTCGAATGCCTATACCATAGACTATTATAGAAAATGTTTATTTGAGTTTCCCTTCCTTAGAAACCTTTTTAAACACCTAATTATCACTTCGACCCATTATCTACATGCTTGAAACAATCAAATTGATGCCAAAATAATGGGAACAACTTGAATTTCATGTTATTTTCACCTTTGAAATCAGAATTTTAAAGTTTCATATTATTGTTTTAGAAGTATGTTTCTTATGATAGATGGTTATTTTGTTATCACATGAATGCCTATAGAATAACCTGTGCCCTATTGAAAGGACTTATCAGGCTTGCATACAGATAACTCCTTGCTATTGTTGCTTCATCTTTGGTTAATCATAATGTTGAGTCTTATATGAGTTAAATAAATGCATGATTTTCCAAAATGAACTAAAAAAAAATGCCAAACATCAAAGTTATTTCATAACAGTTTTGTGCATTCCTGACATTGGTATTTCGGTTGAGTTGTTTGCGAAATGTTGAGGTGACTTTTATTATAAATTTGAACTAATATTCACTTTGAATATAATACAAGATCCATAGATGGAAGTTGACACTAAACACTAATATATAATGTTACTTGTCACTATATTTAGCAGAAGTTGAATACATAATATCTTCATCTTGTGGCATACAATTACTTTGGATGAAGCGGGCTCTAGAGGACATGAAGATAATATTAAGTGCAATAATGCAAGTTCAATAATAATCTCAAAGAATCTTGTGCTACATTCTGAAACCAACCACATTCCTATAAATTTTAATTTCCTTAGAGATTAGCTGAATGATCAAAGAGTGAAATTGGAATACATATCAAGTATTGAGAAATTAATTGATATATTTAACAAGCCATTGGAAAGAGAACCATTAAAATATTTAAGGCACAAGTTGGGGATATTCCATGCCCCCTTTTCTTATTAGTTCTAATTCAAAGAGGAGCATCAAAGGACTATAGAGAATTTGCAAACGATGGAAAATTTAAGGGGGAGTCTCTACATTTATATGAGCAACATAAAAGAGAAGAGTAAAATGAAAGATATGAAGCTACAAATTCAAATCCTATTTTCTTCTACACACAATATATTCATCTCGAAAATCCAAAGCACAAAAATATCCCTACTATCATGTAAATATCTATAAAGGATGGGTAAACTTTTGTCATGTAGAAAATCATTAAGTTGGTTCAACATTCAAAGGGCCAACATTTGATACATAAATCCTATGTAATAAATGTATGTATGATCTATCATCAGAAAAATGGTAAACCTATGCAAATATCAAGTAATATTATTTAGAATAATAAACATTGGCATACATAGCCAAAGATTTTTTTTTTTAAGAATCTAGCTCAAATATATTTTTCCATCATTATAATTTCTTCAAAATGCCTCAGGCCAATCACCATAGCTTCAAATATTTTTATTACTATTCTCATATCTACTTATATTATATAGAAAATTACTTATTTAAACTCCACATGTATACAAGTGATGGTTATCTAAAATTTTGAAGTTCCTTTGTAATAGAATTGAAAAGGACCTTGATTCCAAAAGCATAAGAATGAGCCTTCTCTAGTGCAAAAGTTATGACTTCCTCAACAATATGCTTCGATAGTGAATAAGTTCAATTACAGAGAAGACTAAGACTGTTAATCTATTATTCTCTGAAAGAATTTTCATTCAAATTAAAATCCATAGCCTTGTAAGGTTGACAACATAACTTCTAATCATGACCTTTTCTTTGTACTAGTCCCAAAGAGAAGTCTAGAATAGTTTATGCAACAAATTGAGGGGCCATCGACACTTCGAAAAGTTGTAAATGAACAAACACAAGCATTAATAGTACTATCTAGTAGAGAGATATGGATTCAACTATGAAGATAGATACCATACGTAAATGAAATGAAACATAGAGACCAACATTGGATATAGATACCACAATCAAATTAAATGCAATGAAGAGATCAACACTAGAGATAAAGACTATAGTCTGATGAAATGAAACATAGAGACCAATAGTGGAGATATATCATATAAACCATACTAAGATGAAATGTAACATATAGACCAATGCTATAGATAGAGGTCATCCAAGATGAAGTGTAATGTAGATACCATACTCATAAGTCCAATGCAAAGATCATAATCTAAGACATAAATGTAGACATACTGAGAGACATATGAAAATACATACTAATGCATCCGTGGAAAAAAAAAACAGACAACAAAAAGACAAGTGATGGAAATAAGGGACCAGTGTAGAATTATACTAAAAAATCATCCACTTTTTATAAAATACAAACAACGGAGAGCCATCATTGTAGGGGGAGATAGAACAAAACATACAACCTTATATCTTAGAGATAACAAACAACGTGATTAACCTCAAACAATTGCATAAAATGGATAAAAAAATATCAATGATCTGAAGGAAAAATATTTAATTATCTAAGTGTATGGAGTGGGAACTCAATGGAGTAGCATTTGTCATAATACAGAGAATCCAAAATGTAATGCAACAAATGGACAAAGTAATTGCATGTAACAAATATGTGATATGGAAAGAGGAATGCCAAGTGTCATAAGTTCTAGATGGACATAGGTCATGGTAGGTGACAAAGGCCAAATAATTTATTGATCAAATGATTTTCTAGAGAATTTGTAACAATTACAGGGACATAGAATCAAGTGGATCTGCCTATGAACCACTCTTAGAAATAGGCATTTCCAATAATGAAGATAAAGGGAAAAACCTATAGGATATATTACAAACAAAAAGTCTATAAAAACCAGTCTTGGGAAGAGGCATTTCCTATGATGAATGTGATGAGACAATACCAGACGGTTGAAAATACCATACTTGATAGGAGACCTTGCGACAATATTGGTGTATCATGCAATTGAGTTTGTTGAAAATACCATACTTGACAGGAGACCTAACCATGAGTTTGTTGCACACACAAGCATGCCCTTGGCCACCAACCATGCACCCTCAAGTGAAAATGTCCACATGTGTGCTTGTGTTGCATCATTTGGCAGCCTCAAACCTATTCATCCCCTCCCACCAATTAACCCTGTGCTTTTTGCAACCCCTGTCATGAATTAACCCTGTCTTTATTGTGCGTTCTCGGGCCAATCAACCTCGTTTTATTGCCTTCTTCTAGCCGAATTAGGACATGTGTTAAGAGTCTCTTTCATCCACATATCAAATCCTGCTTTAGATTTTCCGTGAACATCCATGCATTAGCACCACTACAAGAAAGAACATTGCCTTCAAATATTGGCACAAATTTGTAAAATAATTATACTTGATTTCAACACAGTAAAAAATGTATAATAAACAAGAAAAAAAACATATATTTTAGTCACCGTATTTGTGATACTCACCACTTGTCATAAATTAAAATGGATAATAATAAATATTAATATGAGGTTCATCACTACACAGATTTTTCAATCTGAATAAAAGAAATCCATATTGTACTGCCGAAACTCGATTTCCAAAATATATCAAATATTTTCAGTCTTGGTTTCTGCCAATTTTCTAGCAGTACAGATTACAGAGATAGCAAGGCTACAAACTATTTATTAGGCTTATAGCCAATTTTAAATCTCACTAATTACAGAAATAGCAAGGCTACGAACATATTCCTCTTATTTGATCTCATTAGGCTTATAGCCAATTTTAAATCTCACTAATTTGTTCACTAAACCTTCATTTGTACAAATTTGGGAACCTTCAATAAATCTTTCCAGCTGTATCATATTGTCAGCTGCCAAGCCTGATCACATTTAACTCTGTTTTCAATTTCTTAAGCTACTCAAACAATCTTAAAGCTTCCTCTCTTTCTTTGCATAAGGATTGTCGTTGTTCAATCTCAACTTCAAACTCAGTTTTCCTTGCTTCTAGTGTGGCCTTGTGATCATCAATGAGATTTTGGATCTCCTCCTGCAATAACAGCAAGATTATTATGGAATCCCATCAAAAATTAAAAAAAATAAAACAGTATCTGAAATCAGGAGATAATTACAATAAAGAGCATGATACTAAAGTAAGAATAAGGAACTGGAGCTGCTAGATCCTGGACAAAGTGCTTGCATTGATTAACAGTAAGCAAGGTAAAGTATTCTCCTATTAATCTTATTTCACATCGGAATACAATAAATGCATGATGCTACAATGCTTAAAATAAATTTTCCAATTTAATAAATCATCCACACAGATCATTTTTAGAAGAAACTCACATTCTCCATACTGACAAGTTTTTCTTGTAAGGCATACAGCTCTTCTTCTTTCTCCTTAATAACAGTTTCTCCTTTAGCAACATCCTGCACAGGGGAGGAACAAGTCACCATTGACATAGTGAGTTGTGTCAAATTCAACATGCAAATTTAAATAAGAGTTGTGTCAAATTCAGCATGCATCGGTCAAGTTAATGTTGAATAGTCATGTACCTCACGTTTAAACCATTTTCTTTGATGAGGTGAGTTTGACTTTAAGTACAATCCCAACTTTGCAAACTCTCCTTTATATATATATATATATATATATATATATATATATATATATATAGAGCTGTAATTGTAATATTGTGATCAAAATCAAGGGTTTAAGGCAACATAGTTTCAAAGCATAGAAACATAGTTCCTCATTTATTATATTTTATTTATAATAAAACAAATAGAATACTACACACAAATAGGGACCAATAACAAAATGCAATTGTTCTATTAGTTTTGACAAGAGTAGGTTTTGCCTCATGGTGATTACTGGTTCAATTGTAAGAGAGTAATGGCATGACCCCACCCTGTTAGAAGGATATTCCCATATAGTAAACCAGTAACAAATGATTTAGTTACCTGTTTTATCACAAGAATGGTAGCTAAAATGATTGAGAATTTCAAAATTCCTCTGACCAATTAAAATTTTGAACTTCATCAGTATTTTTTTGTTGACATCAAATATTGAATTATAGTATTTCCAACTTCGACTTTCTATTTTTGTATTCTAAACATCTTTCTCCCATGTATGTAAGCAGAATTTTTACTCCAAGAAGCCTATTCTTACCATTCAATTCTGATGATCACAACAGTCTTCTATTGCCAGAAAGGCTATTGTATCTACATATTATCATTAGCACAGTCATTCACTTCCTAGATAATATTGTCAACCAATCATCTCCCACAACTTATACTCTTTTTTTCCTTACAAGTTCCTATATGAGACCTGAGTAGCAGGATTACTGTTATCTAGGAAAGTATCACATCATAAAGTCATCTTCATATCTATGTCAATGCAGATCTTAAAAGCCAAAAAGCAGCCAAAACATACAAGAGCACCCATCTCATAGGTATAACAAAAGCAGATTGAGTTTCACAAATCTCTCAACCTTGTGCACATGTTCACAAAACCAACAAACTCACCCTGAACTTTGGGCATGTAGAAGGCGAGCTTGCTCCTCTCTACTACTTTCATCAATAGACCACCAGCCCAAAAGTCTGTAGCCATAATAGAAACATTAAGCTTTGTAACCAATATTGATTGAAGTGCAGCTTCGATTGACATCATCATATCAAGAATGTGTCTGAGACCAACGGAATGGAATGGAAACAAAATCCTCCAATATTTGTTTTAAAGTGTAGCGCAGTATAAGCCAGTTTTTACCTGGACCCACGTATTATCTGGAGCATTAAGGAACCCTAACAGTGTTAAACCAAATTTAATGGACATAGTTCAACACCACACTGATAAAATACAGGTACCGGTATAAATGTGTGCTCAAAGAGTTTGTATTATGTCTCTGTTCCTCTTAATCTCTTACCTTAGATGAAAAGTCTTCCACTATCACCTTAGCAACCTCTTCCCTCACTTTAGGATGACCTAATATCAACCTAAGCAGGGCTTTCCTATGTCTGTTTAAAAAACATATAGATGGCAACAAAGCACTAGATTATGGACCAATCAATAATCTGTTCTTGGGATTGTCTCTCAATGATAAGCATGGATCTATATAACAGTATTGTAAGTCAGATTTCAGATGACATGAATAATAAGGTTCATGGACTTGCAGGTAGAAAATTGTCAAGAACAAGAGGTATATTTTCTGGATCTGATTCAATGTGTAGTAAACTGGTATATAAACATGCATAAATATGCTCATATAACTAATTTATGAAATCTAAAAAAGCAGATTTATATGTCTTGCCTCAGATCTAAAGTTGGATGTTACAAAAAGTGTATTCCCATATATAAAGAGATCTAGAAGTGTATAAATGACTACAATTTCCAGATCCAACTTCCAACACAAAACGTTGGGATTTGATATGCAGATTTATACCACCAAAATTAACACTAGTTTAAAGTTTAAACATCCAAACAAAGAAATCACTAGATCCTCTAGGGAAGATCTGAAATATAATAAACTGCTCTAATTTTTAAACCCGCAGAGCAGAAGTAAAATGGTTTCCTATTAGATTTTTATGTCAGCTGCAAGGCGGTACCACTGTCTAACTGTGTCAAAAAGGTATCATGGTAGGACTTATTTAATGAGGAAATGATGGTGATCAAACTACAATTATGCCAAGTTTCTTCTCAACCACAAATACTACATCTGATGTACTGAATTTCTTCCAAGGTTCAATATTATTGCAGAAGAATGTGGCAAATAGTTAATGAAATTTAAACCGGTGAAGAAGAACTGTCTTCTGCCCTCCAGGTTCCTGATGCTTGTCATTAAATATTGAATACTCGCTGCATCCTTGAGTTATGCTAATGAAAGGTCCAATGGTCAACCTGACTTCTTGTAGTGATTCTTGTCACAAGGGAGGTCTGGTCTTCAGATACCTTCAAAATTTCTTCCTTTAATGATGCTACTATAGTTATTCAAAGTAAAAAATTGATTCTTCTAGAAACTGAACAACGATCGATAAGCATGATGCTAAGAAGATCAAATTGTGACTGTATATATGAATGCTGACACTATTGAAGGAACGTGATTGTGAAGAAAATCAATGCGACCCAAAATGATCAAGATCATTGATATTTTAGATGGAGGATATTGCAACTACTTCAGTGCAACATCATTCTCTAATATGATTCCTGACACCATACATAGGGGAATATTATTGTTTTGTATACAATGCAAAATTGAATGAATATAGACAATATGAATAGAGCAGAGAAGCCATATCTGAACTGATGGATGCACCTCCATATATTCATGTACTGTACCATAATTCATATACAAATGATGAAATTGAGGTCAAGCTTATACTATTGCAATAGAAATACCATATTGTAGTTGTTGCACAGTGAAATCCATACACAAATTTAATCCATACACAAATTTGAGAGTATATAGGAATGGGTTATACCCATTATTGCCAATATGGGAAACTCTACCAATGTAGAGTAATATGAGAAACACATATATGACTGCAGCAAGACAAAATGTCATAATGCAAAAAATCATACTAAAGCATATGCCATATGACATTATAGGCAAATCATACCAAGACCATAGCTATTTAACGAACATCCAATTATTTCAGAGATGCAGTATCAAGAGTGAAGATCTGAGAGACTTCCTTTAAAAGTAAGCTTTTTTAACCCTGCTTCAAATCACTGTGAGTTTATGACCAACTATACTTCCCCTTATTTTGTTCAACTAGAAATTCAAAGCATGGCTGGAAGGGCTTTAAGGCTCCTCCTCAAGCCTCCTACAATTCACGTGTTTGTGACATGAAGGTCTTCATATATAACAAAATATACTTGATCTTAACTAAAATATACCTTAGGATGACTTCAGCCTAAGCTAGGCCTCAAAACGGACTTTCATGAGTTGTTGTAGAAGCAATCCCTTCTCTGTGGCCTAGAGTAGAATGATAATCTCCTTCTAGGATAATCTCACACATGTGGCTTAGACCTACAAGAAATACGCCCTAAAACAAAGAGAAACTCCTTCCTCTATTTATCATGCAAATAAGTATATTATATGGATGATATATAAAAAATTTAAATAGGATGTCTTGGGTATCAATGGGAATGGGATGGAAATCCTTGGCACTCAAAGAATACATTAAAATATCAAAAATTCTAGTGAATGTGGTAGTGATTAATTTTTATTAATAGGACAAAAAATCCTTGGACATTATTCAAATGAATTCAATAGCACACAAGAATACATATTGGAAAATCTTCACATGAATCCCTATGGTTCATATGTAAACTATAAAGATTGGATAACCTTGAATTCAGAGCAAGACACTCCTTAATACTAAATAGGTTGGTAATAAATTTCCAAAGCATCCAAAAGTAAATACCTTACTCAATCTTGATGATAAGCCAATGCGGGAAATATAAAAATAGCAATTATTTGAAATCAGTCACTGCCTTGCATTGTATTCGAATATAATCAAAGAAACAATGTTGACTATAAACCTTGAACATTGATCTTGATAACTAAATAACGTTATCCATAACTTCATAGACAATTGGGAAAAAGTTCTTGATTGAATAAGAAAAGATACAAAAACTAGAATACAAATTCTACAAAAAAGGCAGGTGAATCTCCTGGTACACTCAAATATTTTTTGAATACCATAGCAACGAAGAAAGGGTAAGAGGTTACCATGGTTTAATGTAGACTCTGTGACTCGGAGACTACAAGATCTCCTTGAGCCTCAGTTTGCATGATGTCAATATCCTCTGTACCCTGAAAAGTAGAAACCAAAGTTAATAGTCAAGTTTGTGAAAAGAAATATAATAAACACTATAAATATGCTTAACCAAAAGTATCAATACCTATGTCACGACTGGAATCTCAGAAGGAATAATCTCTTCAGGCAGCCTTTCTTGTGTAGCGCTAACCTGAAAATTTCATAATGTTAAGACTCATATCAATAAATTTATGTGACATAGATTCAATTTCAATTTGACATACAAAAATATAGATAGATAGTAATTCGTAATGGCTGTGGCACCTGTACATGATCATGTCCACGATCTACAGAATGAGCACGAGGGGAAAGAGAATGTTGTTCTAGGAATGTTGTAAACTGCATAAGTTAAATAAATATATTGGCGTCAGTTTTTTGAGACTAAATGTATATATACACTAAAAAAACATATTAGATCAAAACCTATTTGTACATATCTCGCCCATGGTGTGCATTTGTATTGTCCTGGATTGCTCATAGAAGTCTCTACATGAGGCTGCATACTCAATGAGCTCATCTTGCTCCATCTCCCTCAACACGTCATCTGGGATACTCACAAATGGACGCCCTCTTGCACTAGCTGAAGGTTGGCTCATCCCTAAGTCGACTTCCACCCCTCCTAAAGCAGCTTCAATATGTTCTTGTATCTTATCCCTCATTTTTGATGCAACACTGGAGATAATGGCTAACTCCTCTGGAAGTGTAACTACTCTAGGTGGTCGAGCTGCTAAACGCGGTGTTGGAGGCCTAAACCCAACATCTCGCATAGCATCAGGTTGTTCATATGTACGACTTTTTCCAGCTCCATAGAATTTGGACCCAGTATCTATATAGTTAAGTTCCATGTGCTCTCAGAATTGAGCAAACAACATTCTAACAAAATATTGCGGCATCTCATCGTTATTTGAGAACTTCTTGTATGCATACAGGAACTTCTCATAAATATGGGGTGCAATAATAGGATCATTGAATCTTGCATTCTTCGAATGTTTTTTGTTTTCAGGCCGCAAGTCAAATAGTGACAAGGCCATTTCTTTAGTGACCTTACTTTTGACTTTATTGTAGGAGTGCATACCAATCACTGATGATTTTCTCCTACGCATCATGTAAAAAAAACTTGGGTTGATGGTCCAACCCCACGATAAGTCTCTATCAAACTCTCCAAATTGTGCAAAACAATTTGGAGACAATTTCGACTAGTGGCAAAGAGATTGCAACTTTGCAATTCATTGCGCAATCTCATGGAATGCTCCCTCATCCCATCAACAATAAGTAAGGAGATGGTATTTTCCCAAGGCATCTACTCAAGAATATCACAGGGATGGGTGTAAAGGGGATCATAGCTCGGATTTCGAGCAAACTCATGAACCGTACGACCTCTACTGCTAGGAGGGCGACCACCACCACCTGTAACATGTTAACTTATTTCACATATTAAAAATTAAATAATTTATAAGGAAATTTTGTATTTGAAAAACTTGTTTGGTAATTTCAAAATACCTGTTGGAAAAACTATCTCTTCCTCTTCCTTCATACTATGGTCCCCTGACGAGGAATGAATGTGTCTATGACCCACTGTACAAAACATTAAATTGTTAGAATTTGGGTACATGAGTACCACAATAAGTTTGAAATTAAACATGCATTAAAAAATAAATTTTCATTTAGATTTTACTTGGAGAAGTATCCAATTGTGGGGTGAATCCCACAGGCTGAGACATTGTTATCCTTTGCCCCTCACCAGTTATAGGGCCAACCCCAACTCCAACATTTGCACTTATGGAGCATAATGTTTTCACATTAAACACATGTCATTTGAAAAAAAAAATTCACTTGTTCAACATTGAATATAACGTAAAATTGAACATTTTAACTAGCAATTGATCTAATGTGTACCTATGCCGTGTATAAGACCCTCGTTCATACCATGGTCCCCTGGCGAGGAATGAATGTGTCTATGACTCACTGTACAAAACATTAAATTGTTAGAATTTGCGTACATGAGTACCACAAAAAGTTTGAAATTAAACATGCATCAAACAATAAATTTTCATTTAGATTTTACCTGGAGAAGTATCTAATTGTGGAACAAATCTCACAGGCTGAGACATTGTTCTCCTTTTCCCCTCACCAACAATAGGGCGAATGGGAAGATGTCCTTGGGGCGCCTCTTGTTCGATTCTCTAACTGGGTGAACGAGTCGGATGAGTGCGTCTACCTGTGTAGGACAAAAAAGATTCACATCAATCAATTTTTCACAACGAACAATAAATATAATCTACTTGAAAACATGACATAACTAAACAACAAATGTATCTGATAATCCTCCTCACACGGAGGCGTCTTTGTAGGGCTCCCTTGATGCCATGGAGGGGTTTCTGTAGGGCTCGCCTGCCCCTCGTAAACAAATTAGAAAAAAAATTATCAATCGACAGTTGAATATCATCAACCAATGGATAACAAGTACTATATAGGTACTATGTGTGAATGCATAGGCATGTTGAAAAGTATAACTAGATCGGTCTTCATGTTGACTATGTAATTATATTCTTATGTAAAGAAGAAGTCAAAGTAATATTATCTAAAGACTAGGAACCGATCTTTCCTAGGACTGGTACAGAAGAGTGCAAAAAAAAAGGCTTTATCATCATTACAACCAAGATCTAATCCTTACCATTGAAGAAGATCATTCAAAGAGAAATCACCAACACATCTTTTCTCCACCATCGAAGAAATCAAGATGAAGACTTTATCTTCACTTATCAATTAAGTATCTTTCATTCTATAATCAAATTTTGTTTAAATGACTTTGTTTTGGTACGGATATCTATAAGCTGGTTGGGTTACCAAGATTCCTTGCATGAGGAGAATAGTCACAGTCCTCGAAGAAAGTAAGGTTAAATGTCACTTAGACAAGATTTATACAAAATTGAGGTATCAAAGAACGAAGGGATATCTTCATAAGATCTTAACTGTGAGATATGCAAACGACGATAAGGTGGACAACATAACAAGGAGAGAGATTCTATAGAAATGTAGCCATAATTTTCAAGGTTCCTCTAACTCTATAATTGTTATGGAACACTTTAGACATGTTTCTCCCATTCATGAAAAGCATCCCACAGTTTCACTTTCAATTCCACAAACGAGAGAGTATTGTTGGTTTTATTCCACCTTCCTCCACCACTACTAGTTGCACTCAGCACACCATTGAAACCATTTGAATAAGTACAAGGAATATGCTTATGAGTACATGGCACCACATGGCACCATTTTATTGAACTTCATGAGGGTTGCAAGCAGATGACTCATACTTCAAGCACCAAGATTCAGATTTATAGCTGATTTATTTTTCCAAACCTTATATTCATCATTGCAGTGTGATTATACTTCAATTTTGTGACTTATCTTTTGACACATGACATTAGATTAGATTCTACTTTTGAGTACAATGCCTTTCCTAATGATTAAAGTGATAGATTTCATGCAATAAGGTCTCCAAGGTAACAGGAAAAACAGCTAGCAAATCTCTCTCAGAATTCCCACTGTATCACAAAGATATACCATGATTGGGGCTTCACTACTTCAACTCAAAAGTTGTAACAAAGACAAAAGAAAATAAAACCGACTTGTTCAATCTCCTGAGATTACTTGGTATCCGAGCTAGATTATGGTGAAAGAGAAGCCTTGAAGTCAAAATCATTTGGCCTAGTTCAAGAACACTTTTCATATGAAGGGTGAAATCATCTATTGTTTACAGTAGGTTGAAAATATGAAGGTGCCCTGCAACAAAAATACCATAAGCAAATATGTTACGAGGAATTTCCTTTTTTGATTTGTTTCTCCTTGTTGCCAACAATGAATTTGTCAGTTTGGGACTAGTGCATTCTATTTTTAGTCGGGTGTAGCCAATATTTTGATGTTGTTTGAACCATGAAAATTTGCAAGTATAGTTTTGAGTCACAATTGTACACTAATTGGTTTTCGTGGACATATGACTATTGAAAGAGTAGCACCAAATTTTTTAAACACATGACCAGATCATAGCTAAAATATCTAACTGTTAGTGAGAGTAGAGACTCATTATTTTTAAGGGGATGCAAAATTACAACAACACCCTCTTAGATACACCCCACATAATATCTAACATGTATATATGAAATTTGAAGAATACCATGCACTAGAGACAAGGATTGGACACAACACACATACCCTCAATTTCCATGTTAAAATGTAGGAGTAAGAAACATAATATACCCCATAAAGCAAGATAGGACAACAAAATGATATATTTGAAGTGTTGAGGAAGGGATAACCATGACCAATTAGAAGGCGAGCCCTCTAACAATATTTATTAGGAATAAGATAAAATAACAATGACCTACTTAAAAGATCCAAATAATTGTGAAAATGTTGTGGGAAAAAACCAACTTAATGTGAGAAAATTGTTGACTCCTCAATTTACATATAGACGATTAAAAAAACCCAACTCACAATGTATACCATGTAAGAGGAATATAATAGTCAAGGTGGGTATCTCTTCTCTCCACCACCACTAATTACAAATACCTTGGCCACCATGAGGTAGATCCCATGATTTTATAACGATTTGACAATATATAATGAAGCTAGGTGGGAAAACCTTTTAGAAAGTAGAGTAGGACTAGGAAATGACAAGTTTTGGTGTTGACATACTTATTGCAAACAAATATAAATACTAAATGAATTTACATGAACTATCTCTAAAGTACCAAAAGAAATAAATTATCGCAAACAGATACAAATACTTGTGTAAAAATGAGTTTACTCAAGTTAAAATGAAAGTTGTTAACTATTATGTGGAATACAAATACCTAATGAGTTCACCAAAAAAGAATTGCCAAATAAATGAGAAAATGCACTATGTATGTATTACATTAGTATCAAGACAATGAAACATAAACAACTGAAAATAATTCATGATTTCCACAAAGGCTGAAGATAGTGAGGCACAAAAAACCGAGCTATTGGAGCTTGACCCCCTAATTTTGTTTTACTCCATACAAACAATCCAATATAGAGAGATGCTATGTCATTTCTGCCTCTTTCATGATCTCAAATTCCTTTTTCTTCAACTGCACTTCCATGAGTTCGAATGCAAGTTCACTATTTTCATTTTCTAACTTCAGTTTCTTCAACTATATTTACTTACTCCTACAAATTATCGGCCCCTTAAACCCCTCTTTCTCAAGCTCAAGTTGTTGTGCCTGAACCTCCACTTTCAGCGTTTTCACCTCAAGAAGTTGTCTTTGCATCCATGCTATTCTTGTACTATCTTCTTCAACATCTTCTCCATTTTTATCATTAGTTTTCTCATTTGCCTCATGATTCTCTCTCCCCTTAGGAGAAGATGACTGCATACCATAATCTGCTAGGATATGTAGCTTGGAATAAGAACACATTTCTTCCTAGAATAAGTGACTGGAATCTATAATGTTCATCATCATTTAGTGCCTTAAAATTCTTGTTCATGTAATTGAATTTATCTTTGTACTGCTGACAATAAATATGAAATCCTTTCTCCTTCAATATTTTGGAAATAGATTTCCACTTTCCCTTCATCACGTGAGCACTAGACTTGTTCCTATTACATTCCTCAATAAAAAAAAAACAAACCAATTGAATCATAAGATTCACCATGTCCCCTCTCCATTTCATAAGTTTCTAATGGTCATCAATGTGAGGTCTAGATTTCATAAGTGGATGATGTTCATCACTTTCATCTTTATCTATTCAAATGAGACTATGATGTTGATGGTGATATTGGTGTTGTTGGTTCAGTTGTTGTGAATGATGGTCATCACTTTCATCTTAATCTCTGCAATTGAGACTATGATGTCTATGGGGATCTTGATGTTGTTGGTTCTGTTGTTGTGAATGATGGTCATTGAGGACATCTCCAACCTCGTAGTAGACCTACTGGGCAAAGTGCAAATTGAAAACCTTTCCTCTTTGGTTCTCAATAACCATGTTTTTTTAACTTCATTAAAACCCTAGACATTCCAAATGAAACCACTGTTTTTTTGTTGTTTCCTTTAAGTCTATTTCTAGTCTGAGTGACCAATGGTCTGACCCTAGACAAGGCAAGATGGTTTCCTCTATGAAAATATCCCTTTGTAAGAATTCTTCGGTTATGAGTAAATGAACAAAACAACTAGGTATTTAATGTCTTTCACTCCTTTTGTTATTCCAAGAAAAATTACCATTAACCCTCGGTGTATCTACTAACTTCAACTTTTTTATAAGGTTATTAAAATTGTTAGACTCTGGTTCAAGCCTTCATAGGCCTCCAAGTTTTTTCTCTCACAGGGACTGAATGAGATTTAAATCTCTCCCTAAACCCATAATAGAAATGGGAAACACCTTTTATGAAATGAAATTCGACTTAAAAATTGTGGCATCTCTGTTAACACTAGGGGTCCATATGCTGTTGTTAAAGAAACTAGGTCTTTTGTGGCCAGATATCATAATCATCCATTTATTATGTGTGGGCTTGCAACCAGTGTTTAAAGACAACCTCCTAGGGATTCCCCAAGACATCCAACCTGCAAGAACTACCTTGTGCATCTACTGCCATGAATTGACAGCCTCGCCAACAAAAATAAAAATCTTTGTCAATTTATCCCCTGCTAGTTAGGTTTCTTTTAGAATAACCATCGTCAACGTTTATTCTTTTAATTGATCCCATAAATATCTTTTTTTTTTGCTGCTAGGTCCTCCAATATTCCATGTGAGGATTTTCATTGAGAAGGTTTTAAAATTGGGGGAAAAAGGGTTGGGAGCTCCACAACGTAATTAGAGTTCACTAGTTCCTCTCCTGCATCTTGTATTGATTCTCATTGACATTTATGCCCTTTTCAATCCCAAATTTAAGTCAGATTTAAGTAAAATGATCCACAATTTCAAAAATGGCAACAGTTCAAGGCAGATGCACAGTTAAAGGAAACAAAGGCTTACCTGGATCCCGGCGACAAAGAAAATAACTCTTGAAAACGACAGCTACAGTCCAAATATTCGCGAAAACGACAACTACAGTCCCACAATTCGCGAAAATGACAGCTACAGTCCCACAATTCACGAAAATGACAGTGCAAAATGTCGGGCAAACGAAGAATTTTTGGGCTTTTATTATAAGAATAAAACTCTCGAACGAGAGTTAAAAAACTCTCGAACGAGAGTTAGAAAACTCTCGGACGAGAGTTAAAAAATTATCGTCCGAGAATTTTTGTAACTCTCGTCCAAGAGTTTTTCTAACTCTCGTCCGAAAGTCTTCTCGAGGGTTTGTGTGAGTGCAACTCTCGGACGAGAAAATGAATAACTCTCGTCCGAGAGAATTCTAACTCACGTTAAACGCAACCAAAACTCTCGTCCGAGAGAATTCTAACTCACGTTAAACGCAACCAAACTCTCGTTCGAAATATTTAAAATCTCTCGGTCGAGAAATTAAGTTGACTTTTTTCTCGGCCGAGAAATAAAAAATTTCTCCCGATTTCTAACCATCCGCCAAAAAGTGTTTCTCAACTTCGGAATTTCACCCATAGGCAACTGGGAATGATTTAGAAATATAGTAGCCAGATCTCCAAAAGTAGCAAAACTGCCCCCAGTTAACTCAATGTACCACTTGGCAGCATTTCCAGTCAAGGTGCGTTGAAACAACCTCAACCTAATCGAATCCTCGATTAGGGAGTTAGATGAACACCATAGATGGAAAGTGGTGATATGATCAGCCGGGTCCTCTCCATTCTTTCCTTCAAACTTTGGAATGTCTGAAGGTAGTTTGGTAGGAACCGGAGGCCACCTCGGACTATATCGGATTGGATCATTTGTCAATTTCGATAAATCTGGCAAGTTTAAAGTTGCCAGAAAAGGTAAAAGAGGAGGGGCCTGAGAATTCCATCTTTAGTGGGATGGGTTTCCAACATTCTGAAAAGAATAACCTGGATTTGATGAGGCACCAGGTTGCCAGAAAGAGCTCGTAGAAAATGTTGGGCCATAGGACAATCCTTGTGACCCAGTATTTGGAGAAGGACCTCCTCCCAACGTAGAGTTACCATAAACCGGACCAGTTCCCCCCACTGAAGTAGTGAATGAAGAGGAAACCCCCTGATAGGGGTTCCAAGCATTAGAAAAAAGGGAAAAATCCTGACAAGTACTCGACGAAGGGAATGGAACATTCCCTTGCTGACCAGCGAAAAACTGATTCCCTGCCCCCACTACTATAAATATAGGGTTCCAACCAGTAAAGGTAGTCGAACTCTGACCTCCAGACCAAGGGTTAAAACTATGAGTTTGGGAAGTAAAAGGAAAAGACCCTAAGGAAGGATTCGAACTAGGAACATGCCCACTTCCGAAGGGGAACTTTTGAAAAGAAGCCGACCCACTAGCCATAGAGGACAGGGGTGCAGATGTAGCTGCAGCAGTGGAAAAGGAAAACGAAGGAATCCCACTAATGGGCATTCCAAAACAAAAGGGACCAGATTGAGAAGCTTGTGCTTGGGTGTGACCAGAGCTAAACACAACAGTACTAGAAGCAATTGAAGGTATAACAATTGTGCCTCCTCCTTCTACCGAAGCAGGAGTCTGAATGCTTGCAGCACTCACAGCCGAAGCCGCTTTCCTAGTCGCGGCCATCGAAAGGTATGAATAAGATGGATAAGGACTTTCTGTTCTTGCAGACTCATGTCCGATGTACTCAACAACAAACGGAGAATTACGAGGAAGAGGAGATGGAAGTGACTCAGGAGGTTGAGGTACTTCCTCTATTTCTACTTCTTCTTCTCGCGGAAATAAGAATCTTGAGGTGAGCAGAGTGCTCCTCTCGGAACCAACACCAGAACCAACTACAGAACCTTCAAGCCCAAGCAGAGGATATCTCTCCGATGCGTCAGATACCACTAGTTGATATTCACCTGCTATATTACTCCTACGCCTTCTTGAAGAAGGCTCAGCACTCTCGGGAGATAACCCTCGGATTCTCCTCGATCGACGAGGCACTTGATCAGCCACTTTAACAGATTAATTAGACTAAAAAAAGTATGAAGCTAGGAAAGCTAGGAGCAAAGAGCATTCATTACAAAAAATCCCTAAGATTCCACCAAGCAAGCGACCTTCAGGTATTTCTACTTCGGGTTATTAGGACCGGACACCAAAATACGAGAAAGCGAAAAATAGGACCTCCCGAAAATATTCTGGGATAATGACGGCCCAGATCTACTGCCAAAGGTAACAGAAATAGTTACGCCGACCTCCTAACAACAACCTTTGCCAGTGCAAGTACCCAAGCTTCGCCGGGGCACCCTCCAGAAGTATTGCTGGAAGTGATACGACGTCTGCCTCAGGTACCATGGGTATTCCCCCCTGCAGTCACTTGTGTGATACCTAGGAATGGAAACTAAGGGCACCAATCCATGTCAGCAGCCAGGCGGAACGGTCTTAAGGCAAGATCCAGCAAATCAGAGAGGGGGTATCTCTCTTCTCGGCCTTCACTTTCCCTCGCGCTTGACTCTCTGGAGGAGAGCTTTCCTGGTCCACCTAACGGTGTTGGATTTTTCTCATTTAATAAACTTCTATGTTTTAGTTTGAGCGGCCTTGGAGAGTTAACTCTCCACTCACCTAATCCAAGGCCCTACAACCTAGCTAGTTGATGTATGACACTTAATAAAAAACTTGCTAGTTGTTTTTTAAATTATTGCGCTTATTTTAGTTGGTTGTTATATTAAGTCAAGGGAATATGGAAATGAAACTCGTGATGTTTTATGACGCAGAAAAGAAATTAATGAAAACCAAACTACATGCACATGTAGTAATTGCCTTTCGATGAAAAGAAATTTCTACACGGGTTCTACGAGACTATTTTTTCTTTTCAGATATCAAACCTCACACTCGCAAAATTTATGAAAAAGACTACAAATGTTCAAGTGCACCTAATGCAAATTACTAAGAGCATGCCAACTCTAAGATGAAATATCTAACAAAGCAAAGAGAAATCTCCAGGAATCCCGCAGTTCTATCACTTTTCGGCTGTCCACAAAGCTAGTTCCCAAACCAGAAACTCTAAGTATAAAGACGCCAAAACATGCTTGAAATAAGAGAAAGAAACCAATGAAGACTCTCTTCCCAGATCAAGACAGAAACCAGAGGCAAAATATTTCAACAAGGCTTTAGAAGATGAAAAGAAACCAAAACAAAAATGCAAAACAAAAGCAATGGCAAAAAAAAATGTTTTTGGGGTTTTGATTTTTATAAAAAGAAGACTTAAAAAAAAACCAAGAAAACTATCCAATTACCAAGCCAAATGATCTCCGAATTTCAAGCAAAACTCCAACAAAAATGCTCCAAATCTTATAATGCCACTTGGTAGCAAGATTCATATGAGCAAAAGGAAGACAAAAAACTCAGTAAATCAGCCCGGTATAATAGCACAAACTTGCAGCAAACAAAACTTCAAAGAAGCAAAATGACTCTTCAAAAGAAATCGCAACAAGACCTAGTCAAATGAAATCAAGAAAACCAACCGAAAAGCAGGCAA
Organism: Pinus albicaulis; assembly: GCA_034641835.2. NCBI lineage: Eukaryota > Viridiplantae > Streptophyta > Pinopsida > Pinales > Pinaceae > Pinus > Pinus albicaulis. The sequence goes on from JAXQQM020066245.1 coordinate 21,897, forward strand.
AAATTAAAGTGCAAAGCAAGACATAAAGTTAGGAAAGAGCATATGAGCAGAAGCTCTCTGTCCTGATTAAGCAGAACAACCAAGAATCTCCAGAAAGAGATCTTGTACTCGAACCAGAAATGCAAGCACTAAATTTTTTTTTTTGCCAAATGAGCTAGTCTTCAACTGAACAAGAGAGAAAAAGACCAATAACCACTTTCAACACAATCTAGAGACTAAAAGGACACTGCAGGAACAGGTCTCCACAGGCAGACAAGACCAAAAAGTCAAAAAATCAAAAATTTCAAAATTTGCCCAGGCATACGCTACTTAGCAGTTTTGAAACAAACGTGAATACACGACTATGGCAAAGGAAAAACGCGTATACGTGACTTCCTTTGACAAAACTTGCATGTATACGCGTCTGTGTAGAGGAAAACTAGCGTATGGAAAAGTAAATAATGAAAAATAAAAAAGATCAAGCCTGGCTAAAGAACCAGGTCTTTAGTCTGACTGAGAAAAAACTAACTGGACTGGAAATAATGATTAAAATTGTTGGAAACCTTTAAAACAGCTGAAACCACCCAATAAGGGAATCACAAGAATGCGATCCCCAGTGGAGTCGCCAGTTCTGTTTCGAGAAATAACTCCCTAGAGGTCGTTGGGTCAAAAACCTCCACAGATCAGGGTATGCTATTCAAGAAGGACTCACACAACCAAATTTGTATGCTAAAAACTAGATATTATAGATTGTAGAACTCACCCGTAGATCCTACGTTTGATGTAGATCCCGCGGGGTCCAAACCCCCAACTACCCTTCTTCCTCTTCAACCTGGAAATCAAGAAGAGACATGCACGGAAATCTAGTTGTACAGCATATATCTTTCCTAAATGTTAGTGTAATCCTGTGAAACATCATATAAACAATAATAAATGCTTAATTAACAATCTTTTCACATATGCAAGCAGATATTAACACGTGAATTCGGGAACAAGATGGTTCTTCTTCATTACGAACATCATGTACAATAATAGAAAGGTGGAGAGATCACTTGAATCCTTCCACGATCTTCGAACAGACCGTCGTCCGGATCTGTCCCGCCCTTGCTTCACTAGGATTCTTTCAAGACTTGTGCACACGAAATGACATATAAGCTGATGAACATCTCCAGGAAGCAAGGGTTTCCTGTAAAAATCTGGGAAGTGCAGGAGGCACGGGAAATCAGACTTGAATTGGGCTCCAACAGAGTATAATGTCTATAATTTTCTCTCTCTCCCTTAGGCCATGCATATGAGGGGCTTTTATACTCCCTCAAAGTAGTTTCAATCAGTTGGAAACAGTTGGCCACGGGCTGGGGTGGTTGATAGCCATCAACCCAGCCTCGAAAATAGGGATTTTTATATATTTTTTAATGATTTCAATGGCATATGAGGAAAAGTATCTCTGGACTCACGTATACACGCGGAAAATTCTAGACATATCCACGTATGGGATTTTAAACACTATTTTTCATGAAATTTATTCAAGTCTGTGGGGATGGGTCCCCAAGGCCAAAGAGACAATCATGAATCACATGAGGGTGAAGAATGATGCTATAACAGATGCCCCATAATATATGAGGTCTGAAGGGGTACATGATGGCTGAAATGTATTATGTGCATAGAAAGAACTTCGCGAAGACAAGAGAAGACTTCACCAGATTTTAGCCTGCCAAAAACCAATGAAAGAAAACAGAGAGTCAACTCATGTCTGAGGTGGGCATACCCATGATCAGTCAAAAATATATCCATATAGAAAGTACATAATAGATCCAGAATGTATACAAGTATAGCTGAACTAAAAATGCACAATGAATCATCTGAGCACGGCCCGAAAGTACAAGTCGGAATCAATGTCCAAGTATCACATATAGAAAACTGATCAATGATGCTGAAAATAGATGTCTGATCACAAAAGTAACGAAATCTCCAGGTACCAAATCATAAGGGGTGGAACACATGGTACAATCATGCAACTCGGGAGCCAACATATAGGATGTTTTTGTACTGACACTGCAACATATAAGGGTGGACGGCATCACTCACAGAAACTGAATGGACCGTCAAAAGTGAACCGAAAGATGATGATGCAACTCGAGGTCTTCACCGATCTCTATGGCACAATTCTACACAATGAGAATAAATGAGCTGAAGTCAACCATGTGAGAAATCGTTTGATTACCAGTCAATAATGTATACCGTTAACAAATGCAAGACAACCTACCGATAATGAAAATGAGTGTCAAGGTGCCCCAGTACAATCTAACAAGTGCGAATGAATGAGTTGAAGTCGAACACTTGGAAGAATCTACCAATCAAGAGGCAATGATGAATCCCCACTGTTGATAGCGAAGAGTCTGCCACTGATGACTGCAAAACCTAAGGTACTGACAAAATACTCTAGACCTTATTCCCAGAGCAATGAGTCAGAGTCGATGGGAAAAGATATGCTAGAAGGAAGGCATTAAGGCATCCCACAGCAGGCCAATATTTGGAAGGAATCGAATGAAGTAGAGTGACAGAACCAAACCGAAGTATGTTTCTGACATGTACAAGATGAAGATAGCGCATGGAAGAAACCCCCTGAACCAACCAATAATGAAAGCTGACACAGAGGCGAGGTATCCACTGATAGGGTCAAATGGAAATCAAGGTACTGAACAAATCCCAAGTGTGATAATGTATGCTGACATCGAATACAAGGAAAACCACTCAGTCAAAGACCCATAATGATGATCAAATGCCAAGCACAAGGTCACCTATCGATGATGGAAATAGGGCCAGGGTGCGGCTATAGGTTTACTCTCAGAGCAATATGTCGTAGTCAATAAGAGACAAACCCGCTAGCAAGAAGTCAATGGAGACCTTCTCAAACCAGCACGAGCAAAGACCAAACATATGATGTGATAGAACGAGATACTGACAATGTCGGGAAGGCCGACTGAATAATAAGTCAAGAGACACCGCAGAATGGCCGACTCTGGTTGAACTTCCCTTGAACAAAAGCACGACTCGTGATTACCATGGCAGTAAATAATGACACTGTATAAGTTTGTTATGCAAGAGGCAAAAACAAACTCTCCATATGATTGGAAGATATAACCAACCGGAGGAGGACTGACCAGTGAAACAAGGTAACAGCTGAACCTAGGTCAAAACTAAAACCATCCCAAATGAAGGAAATATATAATGGTATGTGCTTTGTTGAAGGGCGACAAACATATATTGTACTGCCATCAAATTATGAAGTAACATTCTGTTCCCGCTCTTTTTTTCATATTTAATTTTTTTGTCTTTTTCATATAATAATCCTGAAAAAGAATAAAAGAATGCTATAGTACAATGGATAGAACAAGTATCAGGAAACAAATGCCCTAGTTCCTGGAATACGAACCATCCTATGCCCAATGCAAGGTGGCGGAAACTGGTCAACGATACTCAAAGGAAACAGATGCGCTAGTTCCTGGAATAGTAACCATCCTATGACCAATGCAAGGTGGCGGAAACTAGTCAACGATACTCAAAGGAATGTTCCATCCATGGGTAATAAGGGTGTCAAGTCGCGATAGCTAAGTGCATGCAATGGTTAACTTGTACAGAAAGTCAAGGTCAAAAGATGGCTTAAACATCGAGTCCAAATGAAGCCGACTGAAGGCCAGGATAAACAAGTAGCCAATATGCAATGCAGTAATACAACTCAATAACACTAGGGAGCCTCTAGGGTAATAGCCAGAAAAAATTATAGTGAATAAGAAGAATGAAACTTCAACACATAAGTCATGGCGGGACTAAAGAGGACTCCCGAGCCTACATAAAGCGCAGCATGGGCAGCGAGTGCTAGCGAGGAACTAACTAGGAAGCCCATGTGAAGGAAGGTTCTACCACCAAGTCATTATTAAATAATCAACGAGTGAAATGGGTAAAATACTCATGATTTGATGGGATCAACCCTACGACAAGTGATCAAAATGGAGGCTAGTATGCAAAATGCAATAGAAAGTGGATTTCCTAACCTATATGACAGTAAAGATCATATATCTACCATAACAAGTCAACAGTCATGGATTAAAAAAAAAAAAAAAAAAGGAAAAATCTCAACTTCATCAAAATGTACCTGAAAATATACCAATCTTGACACTTACAAGCACCCGAGTTATGCAGCTTAAGATAGATTGAAAAAAAATAGGCATAAAAAATTTTTGCAAAAAATTTCAAAGGGGTCCCAAAAAGTAGGGACTCAGATTTCCATCAAAAATTTGAGAGATCTGAACATGAAGGTTCTCCTGTTTACCATCGGCAGGGTAGCAGGATTTGCTTCCTTGCATCAGGCATCCAGGACCTAGATGAGCATAGCTGTGGAATGCCTAGTTCACCTGTATTATTGGTGTACAACTCTGTTAATCAACATGAAGAAACAATTGACCTCCATCCGAAAAGCTAAAAAAAAGCATTTCGGGTATGGAACCATTTTGATGACATTCTTCTTTGAGAATATTCCTGGGCTTTGACCCAAAGTGATCTCCTCCATCAACGACCCAAGAGACCCAAGAATTGCCCGATGGGCTGATCTGATGAAGAGACTGGGGGGAAGTGAAGTTCCCCGAACCACCCGGGAAGATGAGTTTTTCCAATGGTGGGAGGAACCAGTCATCACAGTGGAGGACTATCCCTATGCCGGAATGGATTTCCGCGATGATCCAGACCTCGTCCTTCCACCTGGCACTGAATGGAGCACAATCGGTGAGATTGCAATTTGTAATTATATGATTTTTTGATGATTTTTTCAATATATGTGAAAAAATGTGAAAACAAAACATGTTTTTTGATTGGATTCAAAATGACTTACAATATTATGATGACCATGATACAGATACTGGACTAGTCTGTCCTGAGGGCTACCCACGGCACAAGCGCCGCAGAGGCAAGGTAGATACTGAAGACCCAGGCAGGACCCTCCATGCTATTCAGAGGAACTTGGAGGGTTTGACTCGCCAAGTGCCTATGGCTGCTGTGGAAGATTTACCTGAGGCTATCCAGAGACAGGTAGTGGGAGTACCACGTTACTAGGTGCGATTATTCCGCCGTGTCGCTACTGCCATCATGTTCTATAAGAACACAAATTTTGGGCAGGGGCTACAGGAGTAGATAGACATGATTACTGGATGACTGTATATTTTTGATACTGAACATGATCGGGCATAAGCCCTGATTTTGTATGACATATGGAGCCAAAATTTTGTATAGTTTTTGAACACTCTGATGATATATATATACAACGGTTTATGATGCGATGTGAAAAATGTATAAAAAATGCATGATGTTTTTGATGAATAAATTGAATGATTAATATGCCAATCAATTGCTTGATTAGCTAATGAGTCTGCCATCCAATTGTCTGTATGAGGAATATGAATGAATGTTACAAACTGAAATACCATGCATTGTGATCTTCAATTCTATGTATACAACTAAAAATGGAATAAACTCATCCTTGGAGAAAATGTTGAGATGTTTGTCCTAGACAATTGTGTCTCGCTGGGTCGATGAAAGCAACGGTATAGTTAATGCCCTCACCAAGATTCAAGTTGTCTAATGACACATCCATGCTTGTGCTCATGTTATTTGTACAACAATACAAACATTCAGTTTTGCAATTTTGAAAACATCTAGAGTGACCATTCCATCATAACTAAAGATGTCCAACCTGCCTATTGTTTAAAGGTCATCCCTACAATTTGCACCAAGCATGAAATGCCCATTATTGGATTAAACATATTAACTTTAAAGCCATCAAGGTATTGGACCAAAGTCACAAGACTATATTGTGCCCTAACTTCATGGTTCTACCATGCCTTTTCCACCTTGATATATGTTTCTTGCTTGGAGATGTTGGTTGTTTAATTTTTATGTATCGACAAAAGTTGTTCCCAAATACTACGAGGATTCTTCTTGGAAGAGATAGTTGTTTCATTTTGATTTATCTACCAAAAATGTTCCCAAATGGTTCATGGTTCTTGCTTGAAGCGGCTAGTTGTTTCATTTTGATGTGCCCACGAGAAATGTTCCTAAATGTTGTGTGTTTCTTTCTTGGGTATGATAGTTGTATTGTTGTGATGTTAGCTATGCGTTATGATATCTTTAAGTTGTTTTTCCTTATTGTAGTATTTGAAAGGCATAAAAGGAAAAGAGAATATTTCTAAAATGATAATATTATGTAGAAGGATCTTGGATCCTTTCTCAAAGTTGTTATATCAACATCTATAAATTTCAGGTATCATATATTTTCTTAGTGTTTTCATACCTTGTACCCCGGTTACTAGACTGACCATATATTGTGTAATTGTTTTGCTTCCTTCCCTTGCTATGTAATGTTTCCAAATTCAAGATATTATTTGTGACTCTTTCCTTTTGTCATTGTACTTACTACATTCTTTTCGAAGAATCTATTTTGCAAAAATTTCCTTTTTGGTTCTTCTATGTCAAATATATATTTAAGAATCTATTATGCATGGGTATCGCTTTTTGTCCTTCTACTTGAACTTCAAAGTTGAAATTAAAATTAAAATTTTAGTAATGTATTCAAATCGCCAAAAAAATTAATAATTCAACTTTGAGAAAGAGGAGAGAAAGCAACTGACAAACGTTTATGAATAGTAATACAACAAGATATTGTCTCCTTTTAAAATGTACCACCCTTCTGGGCTACATGGGCCTAGCTGCTCGATGTTTGAGACCTAGTTACTCCATGTAGCTTGTAAAAAAATGATATTAAATTGAGTTAAATTATGTGATAACATAGACATTAAGTTTCCTCAAAGCCTAATATTATTCATAGCATTTCTTGTGGTAAGGAAATCAAGGATGTACGAGTCTTTAAATATTGATTTGAATGTTTAGTTTAGTATGCAAATTTGTGCAATACATATATATAAAATAACAACAAATAAATTAAAAATTTGGTTTATATATATATATATATATATATATATATTTATTATTATAAGATTTTTTTTTTGAACACTTCTACGCTACACAAGACGTTATAGATGACTTGTTTTATCAAAATTAGAGATTAAGTGTTATATCTTTTATATTGGACTATATTTACGTCATTATCATGTTTATTTTATAATAGGGCTTTCAAAAGTTTAATTGAATTATTATTTTTTATAATGAATTATAGTTTACGAATGAAGTTACAATTAATTTTAAGATATTTTTAAATCTTAGCAATGTGAGATGTATTATGTGATGAGTGTTATGCATATGAAATTTCACCATCAATTTAATTTATATGGTAATGGTAGTAGTTAAATGTTTTGATGGTTATAAGAGTGAATGATTGTGCTTAACCAAGGTAGGGGAAACATGGGTTTTGGGTTAGAAAGCTAGGAGTAGTAGTTCTCAAGCGCCATAACATTTAGGTGACATGCACGTTAAATATTAGAATTGTAATATAGGATGTGTAAGGGTAATGCATCATGATTTATTAGGTTTAAGTATAATAAGAAATGGGTAATAAAATTTAACAATTATAAATATTACGAATTATATTAATTTTTAATAGGAGTTACCTTAAATGTTTACTAGTGTTATGGGTAAATTGAAGTTATGTGGGTTATATATTAAATATTTTATAAGTTATATAAATTAGGTTTTGTTTGTTATATTTATTAAAATTATAATAATATTATTTAAAGTTATTATTAATTACAAATGCATTAGTTTTGTTAATAATTTGACATTAATTTACTTGTGATTTAAATTTTTTTATACTTGTTACATAGTTTAACTTTAGTTATATTTATTATTTATTTATTTTTATTATTTAAAGTCATTTTTCTTATTTTTTATTGGTTCATACTTTGGGATTCACATATTTATAGTTTAACTTTAGTCATATTTATTATTTATTTATTTTTATTATTTAAAGTCATTTTTCTTATTTTTTATTGGTTCATACTTTTTGCAAACTATATTGGGATTCACATATTTTATTAGAGAATAAAACATATGGACAAGAAGCAGAGACAACAGTCCACATTAAATTGCGGTGCATCCAAAGGAACTAGCTGTACAAACACTCCCGTAGATCTTGATCTGCTGATGGTAAATGGGACAGTACAATAAGGGAGTTGGTTAAGGTAACATCAATCTAGGGCTCAACTTAAATGTTGGATAGAAACTTGAGATTGGTGCAATAAATACATAACATATTTTTATTCCATAAATAACCAAGAGAGAAATAGGAGTCTTTTAATCGAAGAATCCAGAGCTGATGTGATAGCTCCTGATCCCCCTGCTTTGGCGACCTCATCCTTCTTCGGTGCGATGTGGACCTTGCCTCTCTAGCTCTCGACGACAGTGGATGACGACGGCTCTCGACGGAAATTAGCATGGACCCCACCTCGAGCACCTCCTCTGCCACCCTTCCCCTTGGTGTCACTCCTCCTCCACTCGCCACCCCCACAACCACTGGCCACATACCTCCATCAATGTTACACAAATTTGAGGGATAATTCCGCACGAGGGAGTTTTTGTTTTCAGTTTCTCGGTCGCGCGTTTCAATTTCTCGGTTGCGCCTCAGTTGCCATGGAGGAGCATCAACGAGCAATGAAATTATCCTTACTGATCGAGCGAACCAGGTAGGGCGATTATGCAACGATGTTATTGATGTTATGCCCTTGATATTTGTTTGATGTTATGTTATGTTTGATTTTAATTGCACAATGTTCTTAGTAAAATACATTATATTTCAAAGGATATTTTTGTATTTGATTCTGTATTTTTGTATTGCAAAATTAGTAATTATATCATGCTAATTCTGTATAGTCCAAACTAAATTATACCCTAATAAGAAATTAACACAAGTGCCCCAAGGCTCTCAAACCCTCCACAGATTCGATTACAATACCTGTGTCATATAAACAAAGCCCCAAAATAAAATACATTGTTATTATGTTACAAATTACAATTTACAATCCCACAATTGAAAAATTGCAGTCTTCAAAAACAAAAATGGTTGTCCACAAGTTAAATCCAGTATGCTTGATAATTGTGAGAAACTCTTTTAGTTGAGAAACATGGATCTATTTTATCCACCCACACAACTAAAATGAATCAGTTACTTTTCATATGGATCTTTGTCATATTTTGATTTTATTTTTTTCAATCTATGTAATTAGTTACCTTCTTAATTATCTTAAATGATTTTTCATTTTAATAAGGAATGAGTGGTCAATTTGTTTTTCTATTTTATGTGACACCTCTATTTCACTTTGCGGGATAGTGTATCTTGTTTCTCTTGGTACAACCATATTTCAATTTTCCATCTGCATTCCTCTCACACATATGAATACATTGTATGGGGGTCTCCAAAGCCCTCAGTACCAAGTTCAACTTGTGATTGTATTACTATACAACATATGATTGTATTATTGATCAATCATAGTACCAACTGTTTCAATTAGGGAAAACTTCCAATGGAGTATTGTGGTCCAATGGATCAACTTTTACACCGTTTTGCCCTTTCTTTACATTTAACTAAATCAGGCGTTAATTAACCAGCACCTCAGCGATCAATTATCATATCTATATACATAATTACATGAGCCGCATATAAACATGGGAGTAAACCATCAACACATGAACATCATCAACCATGAACAATGAACAACAATACTCTCACAATCACTTTTACAGGGCTTATAGAAATACATCAACATCGGACCAACTTAGTAATACAATCATAGTACCAACTGTTTCATTTAGGGAAAACTTAGTGCACCCATCAAAGGAAAATCCTATATCCTACATCAGGATAATTACACATCCTATTCTTTTAAGAGTTTCCTGAATTCAATACAAAGTAGATCTATTTGGATCTTAAATTTGTCAAACTCGATGCATTCTCTGGGAATAGAAATCTTAGTTGTGTGAATACTTGTTACATGTATCATGGCACTAATCGATTCACTTGGTTTCATGTGTTGTTTACTTTATAGTTTCATAACCCTCATTTGAGTTAGTTTGCTTCTTTTTGAAGGATGCTCGGAAGTTCCTAAAACTTAAATCTGAGATTATGAGCAATCTACTGGTCCCGTGGAAGAATGTGCTCAAATGGGTAGTCCACCTATATGTTTCATAATCGCACCCATATATTGATCTATGAGAGTGCAATAGGTGACATCATAGGATTGAACTTAGGTCATATCATTCTAAGGATGATGTATCCAGATGGAACAACATACCCTGATTTCAGGACATTTAAAGGAAAAAAGGAACTTGGGCTAAGAAGTGTTGTGAATTTGATTATTGCAGTAAAGAAGCCTCTTCAAATTATAATAAGTCAGATCAATATTCGGTTGATGGCTGTTGTAAGACATAAAGGTCTAAATAGAGATATAGTTGTGGAGTTGCAAGTTAAGAGGAAAGATGGAGACAAAGAGTGGTTAAACATAGAATACAAGAGTCCTTAAGAGGAGGAAGAGACGAATAAATCACTATTGAAGTATGATTGAATGGCAATGATTGAATACAGTAGGTTTTGAAAAATGATCTTTGTCATTCCATGGTGGGGTGGAATGAGTTTTCGTGAATGAAATACAAGAGGAAGTGCAAAAAAGTTTTGGCTGACTCAGGTGAGGATTTGAAGATGTTTTTGGAGCAGTTATCATACTTTTGATGAATGCTGTGTGAATGGGAACACCAGGTATCATGGACATTTGTAGAAACAGATATTTGGAGAAGGTTTAGCGAAATAGGATGAGATTGAAGAAACTACTGAAGATTAGTTAGTCTCCTTGTTAGTGGTGAAGGAAGAATAGGAATCCTTTTTTTATTAGATAAAGTTTCACAATTAGGACCATTTGGTTAGTGTTTTTTTGCACAAATGATAAAAAAAGTATTGGTCCAACTAATTAAGCAATGCTAATGAAATTGGTTTTGTCAAATATGTGGGTTGAAATCTCCGTACAATAGAAGTATTTTGATTTAATATAAATAAGAAAAAGTTGCTTATTGTTTTTTGAAGAAGGTTATGCTCAAATGAATAATAAGTTTCTGGAGAACCTGTGTTTAATAATCTTTGGACATTTCAAAGATTATTAACACAGGTTTCTCCAAAAACTTATTTCTCATTATGAATTACAATTGTGAACATATGCATTGCAAAAAAAAGAGGTTATGCTTTGCAAGTTATTCAAAGTCACACCAGTAAGAAAAGTTTCATATGATAAGGGTGTGCAAAATTGGCATATCGACTTTATAATTAGGACCAATAAAAAGGTTGACAAGTTTATGCACCCAACAGGGACTAGTATGCAATTCTAGTATGTGCTCATTTGCAATTTAGAGCGTGTAGGTGTAGGTGTAGGTGTGGTGGGTTTAGGACTGGTTTGGTACAATGCGTTGAACAACGAATGTAGAATGTAAAGGATATAACTATGTGTCATACTACTCAACAATAGAAAACCATCAAATGAAGAATCATTGGTGTGTTAAAATTCAAACCTGTAAGAGAAGACTTTGGATCATATAGATGGAAAAATTGGATAAGGGGAATCTACATTGTAATACAAGAGGTAATACAAATCAAATATCCAAATATCATACCAATTGATTCTCACTTCTATTGATTATGATAGTCCTACTTCTTGATTCCCACACATTATGAAAAACATGAACCAATATCATATAAAACAGACACACATAAGCTTCCAATATATTAGATTGTTTTCAGAAGTTGGTATAACAAAACATAACATTAGAAGAAGCATAAAATTAACATTCATAAAGGTTATAAAACTCCAATCTTCACATATTTCAGATTTCAGCAAGTTGTGCTACTTCTGCAAGGATTTTGAGGGGGTTGTTGTCGGCCACTGCCCTCCTCACTCTTTTACCCTTTTTTTGAACTGTTTGCGATTTTTTTTCACTTTCTAATGGAAGCTCATCAATAATCAAAATTGGTTCCTTCAATTTGGCATTTAACTAAGCTTTCAACCCCAACCTCAATTTGTTTGTAGGCCTTGTTCGTGGCCTCTTACAGTGTTTTGTTGCTTGCTGAATTTCTACAATTGTTTCATCTTTGTTGTTCTCTTCGAGCTTTGTTTGCTGCCGTTTACGCCTCTTGGTAGGGTTTTTAGCGGCCTTTGTAGCAGCTTGATGATTGCTCTCGACCTTTGTAGGTAAAGCCCTTTCCTTCCTATGTTTTCTAGGAAGTGGCTATCTCATTACCCTCTCACTTGACTGTTGTGCTTGCTTCTTTAAAGCATGAAGGTACAAGATCTGAATGAGGCCATGGTGGTAGACATCACGGGGATATAAAATCTTCATTTTTTTTGTACAGACAACCATTTTTATTAAGCTCTGGTGCAATAAATAAGGGAGATTCATCTTATTGAACTCGACCATGTGTACCAGAAATCTCATGTGATAAAGGAAGACCTTAGAGTAACGCTCATCACATGTGAAATAAAGCTGAGTCTGTCGCATTGGTTTTTCCCACTCTGGTTTTAAAATGCGAGAGTGGACACCAACACTCTAGCAAGGGTCATGACAATTGTCTTTTAGGAAGAAATTTAGGTTTACACATTGTATTGGTTTCCGTTTGAACCACTTTTCTCCCTCTGTTGTTGTGTTTGTTGCTTTTGCAATGCTTTCCTTTGTTACATGAAAGAATAGCCCCTCAATCTTCAAGTTGTTACCATCAAAAGTATCAACGAAATCAAAAGAATGTTCCATTTTATGCCCATTGAACAACTTAATTATGGGAAACCAGCTTGCTTCGCTGAAATATGGAAATTCATCAACAACATAATTTTTGAATGCACAAGCTCCATTCAACTCATAATGACATAGGTGCCCACTCTTACCCATCTGTCATAAAAACATCAATAGTTATTCGAAATATAGTTTAACTAATGCAACAAGACAGTCATAATGTGCATTAACTCTACCCGATGATGTTACATTCCAAACAAACAAACTAAAACAAATAAACACCTAACAAATATTTTAGGCTTAGTTGTTGTCTAAATATGAATATATATTTTTTATTTCAATTAATAGGTGCAATGAGATGACATGAGCCTTGCAATGAATGCCTTTCTTTATGAAAATAAAATTTTTGTCTCATTCTTTTAATGAACTCACGATTGATAATTTTGGAAGTGTTAGTAAGAGGAGGAACAACAACCACCCTCTTTGTATCCAGTGCAATTGTGAGCATATATAATCGTGCTCTAAGCATGGTTATAGAATAATTATAGGTTATTGATCCAAATAGTAAGTTTTGATTATAAAATACCAGTGCAATGACAGTTTTTGGAATTTACAAGTGCATATCAGATTCCTTTCAAAAGGGGCGCTCTAGGGAGTTATATGACTTATACTATAGGCCTCCCAAGTTAATGGAACAACAAAGCAAATGTTCTAAGTGTGGAATCAATATAAATATGAAAATATAGTTTTTTTATTTCAATATATTAAGTGCAATGAGATAACTAGAGAATTCCAATGAATGTCTTGGCTCCTACAAGTTAAAAGTTTGTTTGATTCTGTTGATGAACTCATGATTGAAAATTTTGGAAATATTAGTAAGAAGAGGAAAAATGCACTCTCTTTGTATCCCTTGTGGTTTTGGTGGTTATCATGAAGAGTATATCAAATGTTGTTGAACGTATGGTTATACAACAATTGTAGGGTGTACTTATATGAACAACTAGTTTTAATTTAAAAGTACTATAATAATAAGACTATAGTCTTGCAATGGTGATTTATAGACTCTAAGGTGCATAGTATATTGCGTTCAAATTTGCTGGTCAGAGATTTTGCTCTGAAATAGATGGAACTTGATTCTCGTTGGCTCATCTCTTTGAGTTTGTAAATTTGGAAATGATCAAATAAAATATCTCAATGTTAATGTTGTTTATCAACCCTCCTCCCTGTCTTACTTTTAACAAGCTCTGCTCTGCTTACATATTTATTGCAAATGTGAACATGTCATAAAGTTTCTTGATGTGATACGAAGTCAAACTTTTATAAGGTTAATTTATGGGAGCTTCTATGTATTCGTAGAATGTCATAAGGATGTTGGAATGGTGGTATAGGTTGCAAATGTGCCTCCTATTTTTTAAACCATGAACAAAACTTTGTAGCAAATATATTTTTCTCAACTAAAAGAGTTTCTCACACTTACCAAGCAAACTGGATTTAACTTGTGGACAACTATTTTTGTTTTTGAAGACTGCAATTTTTCAACTGTGGGATTATAAATTGTAACATAATAACAATGTATTTTATAGATCCCATCTTCGAAGGCACATGAAGTGTGGTTTTTAAAGGTACTTGAGTTATGCTTGAACCTCGAGTTTCACCATTTCAAAACAAAACAATGTTTGATAATTATATCATCAAATATATTTTTCATCCAATTCTCTATTTAAAATCTAACCATGCATTCATGGTTTAAAGATGAAACTCATATTGATAAATGTTTGTGAGAACTCCCTTTATGAACAAGCTTATTAAGAATGAGTCATTTTTATTGGGCACCTTTCAAAACTTAATGTGAAGGAGGTTTTCCAAATATTGGTGATTACATGGGCTAAGGTTCAATTCTGAATGGTACTTAGTATCCTGACACTCAACGATACAAGGGTTTGGAAGCGACCAGTCAACTTGATTAACTGCAAACTATCTCTACCTTTTGCTTGTCCATGCTAGCTGTTTGTGAGGTTGGGGAAAGGTGCAGGCCCTTCCCATCTTTCATGTAAATCGGTAGTAGAAGGGACGAGAAAATCGATCTTGAAGAGTTTCCCCATCAACAATTCACTATTAGTGTGGGATTTGTATGCCAATTATATGCCTTTCCAAAAGCTGGTAGATATCCAAGCCTAAAGGGTGATATTTCAAAAAGAACTTATTTAATTTTTCCAGAGTTTTGTAGACTGGTGCTGTGATTTTCCAATTTATTGGGCTTTGGAAAAGGGATCTATATGCCAATTGTATGCCTTCCCAAAAGCTGGTAAATATCGAAGCCTAAAGGGTGATATTTCAAAAAGAACTTATTTAATTTTGCCAGAGTTCTGTAAACTCATGCTGTGATTTTCCAATTTATTGGGCTTTGGAAAAATGAATAGTCTCAGAAGGTCGATGGCTTTTACATGGTAGGTTAAGGGTCCTATAGCTTTTACACTGACTTTGGAAGCTATTAAAAACCACAAAACATGGCAGACAAAATTTACTCTTGCATAACCATGATAACATAAAATAACATTGAAAACCACTAGAAAAACAAAACAACTTCACCAAAAATCCAACATTTACTCCCACCATAACATTGAAAACCACTAGCAAACCAAAAAACTTTACTAAAATCCCAGAATTTACTCCCACCATATGCATGAGAGCATAGAAAAAAAGAAAAACGGTAAACAAAGGAACCATCACCAAAAATTCTCACATGTTATTTCAATCAAATACATCAATTCAATTGCAATCTATTATAGAAGTTATCAAGAGCTAAACAAAACCAGATAATTTTGGTTTTAAACCATTCAGACCAGACCAAGCCAATCATAAAAATCAACAAAATACGATGAAAATAACAACAGTGAAAATTTCGTTTGATTAGGAAGAAGTTCCAACAATGTACAAATGACGATTTCTCATTGAACATTACATATAGCCTAAAACTACAGGGCACAAATAACCCACTTTACATTTTTTTTTTCTTCGTTTTTTGGCTAATTTTCTTGAACTTAATCTACATAAGCCTTGTGTCTATCTTGATCTCTTTCCTCAAGATATATATCTTTCAAAACATGTACAACATTCATATCCTACAAGTTCTCTTTTGTTCTTTGCAATCCAACAGGTTAATCCTACATATAATGTCCAAACAAGATGCCTTAATTCAAAAGAGTTGATGCCATTTACCATATCTTTCGATAATTCTAATTCAAGCAGGGGAGGGGGAGGCATGTGTTTATGTAATAAAATTGATACATTTTAGTCCAATCGATCATGTTTTCAATACCCTAAGCTATCATGAACCGAAATAAAAAGTTATTAAGGCCTGATTCAGGGTATTAGGATACATTCCACTATTGATAATGGGGCCTATAATGTGGGTACAACTCATGAATCCATTAAGACTGGTATCAAAACATTATCAAGGTTAACAAATATGACCTACAAACTTTTAGTCCAAAAAAAGGGGTTGATCAAAACCTTAGAAAATAAATATTCACCTGCTTATGAGAGTTGCGACAGTTTCCCAGACAAACAAGACGGTGACCAAAAGGAGAAGTAAATTGGTTACAAGTGACAATAGAGTGTACCTAGATTTCTCAAATAAAATCCATTTCACGGCAGATCCTACACATTCAAACACTGTCCTCAGAAACACAGTGTGCAACTCTTCCTATCAAATGAAAAATAACATATAACATTCACAAATAATGTAGTTGCTGAGGCGATGTTAAGCTAAATCTATTCAAATTGTCATATGAACCAGCAGAATGGGAACTTACTTCTGATTTCGATCTAGATGTTGAATATTCCTTTGTATATAGTTCCAGTGATGAAGAAAAAGTAGATATATTTCTTTGTATATAGTTCAGATCCTACACAATGAAACAACGTCCTCATAAACACAGTATGCAACTCTTCCTATCAAATGAAAAATAGCATACAACATTCACAAATAACGCAGTTGCTAAGGCGGTGTTAAACATCGACACTTTGGAGCACATAGGAGTGGTGTAAGACATCCGCACTTGACGTAGACCTCCATAAGGACTGGTCCCAACCACGTGAAGAAAATGTGTTGAAGGTGGACAAGAACTAGTCAAACCCACATCCTAATTTTGTAGCCTTATGGTTAACTCTAATTATAACACTGTTACCGATGAAATAGGTAACCTGACCTCAAAACGGGAACTCTAGCCCAAAAACTCTCAAAAAACATGAAAAAACACCCAGTGTGTGTCTTCCGTGAACGCACTTGTGAAGGTCAAATTTCAACATTTTTAAAATTATGCTAAAAAACAAAATTGTTTGTTGAAAAAAAGGATTGAAAAAACAACCAGTGTCTCTTCCAAAAACGCACTTCGTCGTTTTTGTAAGGTCAAATTTCAACATTTTATAAAATTACCAGAAAAAACAAAATTGTTTCTCGAAAAAAGGATTGAAAAACACCCTAAAAATAAAACCAGAGATGCTGGAATAACATCTGTGTCATACTTTTTGGCATTTTTAAAAATAGAAGTAACATTTTTTAATTTTTAAAATTCAAACATTAAAAAAAACTTAAAATTTAAGAAAAAAATAAATTTAAAAAATAAAAACATTTAAAAAGCTTAAAATTTAAAAATATATGAAGATAAAAAAATAAAAATAAAAACAAAGTAAAAATTTTAATTCAATCATTAAAAAAAACCTAAAAATTTAAGGAAATTTTTTTTATAAAAAAATAAACCAGATTA
Organism: Pinus albicaulis; assembly: GCA_034641835.2. Taxonomy (NCBI): domain Eukaryota; kingdom Viridiplantae; phylum Streptophyta; class Pinopsida; order Pinales; family Pinaceae; genus Pinus; species Pinus albicaulis. Next base: position 39,407 of record JAXQQM020066245.1, read on the forward strand.
AAATTTAAAAAAAATATAGAAATTAAAAAATAAAAATAAAAACATAAAAAATATTAAATTTACAAGTTAAAAAAGAAGGAAATTATAAAAAAATAAAATATAGAAATTAAATTTTAAAAAAGAAAAAGAAAATGCTTATTAAATTTAAAAAAAGATTAAAAACAAATAATTAAATTTAAGGAAATATATTAAATTTTAATAAATTTAAAAATTCAAAATAAAAATAAAAAACACTATTCAAATTAAAAGAAAAAATAAAAAGAAAAATTAGTTAAAAATAAAAAATAAAAATAAAATACAATGAAAATATCAAATTTAAAACAATATATATTAAAAAAAAAATAAACTATAAAAAATAAATTAAATTTAAATTATAAAAAATAAAATATATATATGAACTTAAATTAAAATAGGTATATACATCAAATTTTATTAAATTAAAAAAAAGAGGTTAATATTAAAATAACAAATTAAATTTAAAAAACAAAAAATATTAAATTTTAATAAATAAATGAATAAACAAATAAATTTTGAAAGAAAAAATAAATTTTAAATATAAAAGAAAAAAAAATATTGTTAAACGAAAAACTTTAAAAACTTTTAAAAAATCAATTAAAAATGGAAAAATGAGAAAAAAAATATAAAAAAAATGAAAAAAAAATTAATTTAAAAAAATTAAGTTTCATTAAAAAAAATCTAATTTTAAATGCACAATTTTAATTGAAATAAAAAAATATAAAAATTTTATGTAATTAACGGTAAAACATTTAAAAAAAAATATTAAATCGAAATAAATGAAAAAAAAATATATAAAATTTATTGAATTTTATAAAATTATATTAAAAAACTAAACGTAAGGGCAAAATTAAATAAAAATTATTAAAAATAATAATAATAATAATAAATTTAAAACAAAAAAATAATAAAATTAAAAAAAATTAAAACAAAACGAATTTTATTTTAAATAAATAAAAAAAATATTATATTTTGAAATTTAAAAAAATTAAAAAAAAAATCAATTAAAAAAAAAACTATTAAAAAAAAATAAAAAAATAAAAAATTATCAATTAAAAACATTGTTTAAACTCACTACGCCGCCGCACGGCGCACGCTGGACCGCCCGCCACCCACCAGGCGGGCGTGCGCTTGTGGCCGGCTGGGCGCACTCGGGCGGCCCGGCCGACCTCCGGCCCGCAGGGCGGAGGGCCGATTCTCAAATCGGCCGTCAGCGCCGCGCGTCGCGCCGGAGGCCGGCGGGCATGCCGCTCGCGGCCACTGTGCCGGGCCGCCCGTGCTGACATGAGCAGCCGTGAGTTTAAACGATGTTTTTTAATTGATTTTTTTTTAATAATTTTTTAAATTTTTTAAATTTTTTTGAAATTTCAAAAAATATTTTTTTTTTTTCAAAAAATTAATTTTATTTTAATTTAATATTTTTATTTAAAATAAAATTCGTTTTTTTTAAATTTTTTTTTTTAAATTTTTTATATATATGTACATCTATTTTAATTTTTTTTATTTTTTATTTTTTTATTTTTTTCTTAATTTTTAATATTTTTATTTTAATTTGATTTAAAAAAAAAAATTGAATTTCAAAAAATTTAAAATTATTTTTTTAATTCAATTTGTTTAATTTTTTTATATTTAATATTATAGAATAATTATTTTTTTAAATTTAAAATTTAAAATTTATTTATTAAAATTTTTAAATTTTAATTTAATTTTAAATTTTTTTTTAATTTTTTTCGCTTTTATTTAGCTTTTCATTTTTTAAAATCTATAAATTGTTTCACTACACTAAATTTATGTATATTTGTTTTTTAATTATTTGCACGTGGTTTTTTTTCATTTTTTTTTGTTTTTTTAATGATAGGTTTTTAATGTAAATTTTAAAATTTGTATTTTTTTCCTTATTATTATTATTATTTTTAATTTAAATTTTTAAATTTATTTTTTCTAAATTTTAATTTTGTAATTTTAATTATTTTAATATTTATTTTTAAATATATATATATATATATATATATATATATATATATATATATATTTTTTTTTTAATATATTGTTTTTTTTAATAAGTTAGAAAAAAAATGTTTCGATTTTTAATTTTTTGTTCAATTTTTGTTTTTTTTCTTTAAATTATGTGTTTTTTTTCTTCAAATTTTTTCATTTCCTTTGATATAATTTTCAAATATTTTGGTTTTTTTTATTTATTTTTGTTTAAATTTTTTTATTTTTTATGAGCTACTTTTTGTCATTTTTATTGGTTTTTTTTATTGTTTTTTATATATTTTTTTAATCTAAGGTTTGTGTTTTATTACCAACATGAAAATCACCACTCTAAGGTTGATGCAGAGATCAATACGTTTCAAAATTAGCATGAAAAATCACTGCTCTTAAAAAAAGGTTGATGCAAGCATCAATACGTTTCAAAATTCGCATGAAAATCACTCGCTCTAAAAAAAAGGTTGATGCGATATCAATATGTTTGAAAATTAACATGAAAATCACCGCTCTATAAAAAAAATTCGATGCTGCATCAATACATTTCAAAATTAGCATGAAAAATCACTAACATTTTAAAACAAATATTCATACTTCATAAATAAAAATTTTAGAGTGTCAAAAATGTGCACCATGGTGATTCTGCATCACCACTTTTCAAAATCGGGTGCTTTTTATGCTACCAAAAAAAAGTAGGTAACATTGCGGTTACCTATTTCATCGATAACATTGTTTTATTTGATACGACCAATAAACTATCCTAGCCCTATCAATGTTTTCAAATCGAGATGTAGTTGTGATAAAACATTACATTTATTATATTGTCAAGCTGGGTTTAGGGGTTAAATATTGAGATGGAGTAAACCATATAAGAAAAAACATATTGAGTAAGAATTAACTATAGCTTTCAAGAGCTCCTTATGTATTATCAGAATGTACCAGAAACATATTTATATATCAGTTTATATTGTTCCTATAGGGAAATTAGAACATATTTATATATCAGTTTATATTGTTTTTGGTTCAGCTTATGGGTAGAAGAAATAATATTTTAGCTACTACATAACTTCATTAATTTTATCCTTGCACAATGCCAAAAAATGTTAGATTATAAAGCTCATGTTTCAAGTTGTTTTGCATTGAGTTATTATTGGATGATGGTTAAGATAATCACTCAACCACTTCCTCTCAAACTTTATAAGGTCTAATAAGAACTTATAAGAATTTTATCATTTCCTTGTGTTATTTTAGATCTTATGGATTAGAAGTTAGTATATGTATTTTTCATATTTTATTGAATTAGTGCATGGTTGATTTTATGGAATGTTGTTAATCCTTGGAATCACGGAATGCCATATTTTTCCTCACATTGACTTTCTAACAATCATTAAATGATGTCGACTATGTTAGTGACTATAATGATATATATAAGAATGAGGGAATGAGTAGATAAACCAAAACTAGCTTTGAAGGTTACTTCAAATTTGGACTTGCTCCTAAAATGACCACCTTTCCCATTACCGATGACCATTGCCATGTCAAGGAGGTGGCCACCCTCTCATCGACACCGCAAATACCATTCTATCATGAAGCGGAAAGCGAGGGCTTGCAACAAACATACATATACCAACAAAATTAAAATCTCTACTCACCTTGGCAGTATGTGTCTTTCCTCGCTCTAGAGCACGATACAACGAAATTCTCGCAAACGAAATTGTATTCTTGGGTGAAGAAAAGAAGAAAAAAAATGCAATGCACTTGTTTAAAGGGTAGAAGAAGGCAATTTACAGTATGCTTAATTTGCCAAGTATTGATGATAGTGCGTGTCAACATACAATACAAGACTGAGTGACATTACCTCTATTTCTCTGCCTTTGACTATTGATAATGAGTGAATTTCCTAGGATTTAGAAGTAACAATAGGGTCATCTCATTGTGTCAGTAACCAGATTAATAATATTATTAATCCATTTCCTAGCACATACCTAATGTGCATTCACTACGAAAGCAAAAAGCTAGAAAGGCAGACCACCCTCAAGGAGGTTGCGTCTAATCAATTTTTCAGAGACTTGCCTTTGACCACCTTTCCCATTACCAGGAGCATTGTTGTCTCATTATTTGACCACCTTTTCCATTACCATGGATGGTTGACCTCTCCATAGTTGACTTGGTGCAGTCCTAGGGCCATCTCCTATGAATGTAAGACAAAATCCTCAAGCTTAAACTAACCTAGGCCTAAAATGATTTTCCAGCACCTTGGAAAATTATTTTCCAACAGGTACGTGAGAGTACTTGTGCTCCTGCAGGTGTTGGAAATTGATTTTCCAGCACCTTGGAAATTGATTTTCCAGCACTTACAGCAGTACTAGTGCTCCAACACCTTGGAAAATGATTTTCTAGCATCTTGGAAATTGATTTTCCAGCACCTAAAGCAGTACTAGTGCTCCAACACCTTGGAAAATGATTTTCCAGCACTTTGGAAATTGATTTCTCAGCACCTACAACAGTACCAGTGCTCTTGTAGGTGCTGGAAATTGATTTTCTAGCACCTTCGAAAATGATTTTCCAGCATCTACAGGAGTACTAGAAATCATTTTCCACTACATCATTTCATGGATATGCAATTACTATATTTCTTGTTGTATATGTACAAATCACCTTCTCATCATTTCCAGCTCCTTAATAAGTTTTCACATTTTTTTGTAGACAGTCATCCAGCATGGAAAAGAACTGGAAGTCAGTCATAGCTTTTGAGGTGCAAGACCCAAAGGACAAACTCATATTTTCTAGTAAAGATTTAGTTTGGGCTGAAATCTACAAAGAAAACATGAATATTGACTGTGTTGAAAAATATCCAAAAAAAGAGTTGATGATTTTAAAAAAGGAGAGGAATCGAATCCAGATGCTCCATGTTCTTTCCTGCGTCTACAAAGAAAACGCTCGAGCGCAAGAGCCTTACAGTATGAGCTGAAAGTATTTTAGAACTACATTGTTTACCTTATGATATTAAATATGATTTATATTTACCAGATTTGGTGACATTCTCGTAATTTATTTTGTAGTTATCATTGCTCATATGGTCCAACTGACAAGAGAAGAATGAAAAAGCGAATGAAGGAAGTCATATGCCAGAAAGATGGGGATGTCAATGCCATTTTATTGTAAAGATTATGGTTCAAGATCCCAACATAGCAGTAATAACATACAATCAGTATGATCACGAAGATGGGCAAGGATGGCTTTGTCATGGTAAAGATAAAGCTTTAAGTAATGATGTTACTCAGAGAAAGCCAAGACTTTCGAAAGACATGATTTCTTATTTAGAAAGTTGTTATTTTCTTCAACTGCCAATTGACTCTGTTTGTAAAATACATATAAAGAAATATTTTGACATAGATGCTACATTCAGAATTGTGGATTTCTTCTTATGCAGAAAAGACGTAATTGCATAGCAAAGATGAAATGAGTGTGAATCTTTGGTATCAAAAGAACCAGGATGATTTCTTCTTCTACTAGAAGCCCAATGGTGCAGACATCTCTTTTATATCTGGAATACAAAAAAAATGGATGTTGGAAACTATGGTCAAGTTATCCCACGATAGTTTGATAGTTATGGACTCAACATTCAATACAAACAATTATGGGGTGAGTTTTTCTTTCAATGATTGCTTCAATAAAATCATTTATGTTAGAATTAACTTCATTTCATTTAAAATTACAGTATTAGTTGTACACGCTTGCGGTCTTTGATGGGCAACAAAGCGGGTTACAAGTTGCTTGGGTGGTGATGTCACGTAATACATCACAAGATATACAAGTATAGCTGGAGAGTCTCATGCTTAGGTGTTTTCGGACTCGTCCCGATTGGAGGGTCAACGCCTTCATGATTGATGATGTTATGGCTGAAATCATTGCTTTGAGATTACATCAATATTCTTATTAGACATTTCGAACTACATTAGTTTTAAGAATTTCTCAAAATGAATTAAATGTCGCAGGAGAATCACGAAATGTGAAGTGATTTTGTGTTTTTGGCACGTAAGGAGCGCATGGCTCAAAAATGTTAATCGGTTGGTTAGTAGCTCAGAGAAAGAAAACGATATGTTCAATGAATTTGGCCATATCATGCAAGATTGTTGTACTGATGAAGTGGATGATGCAATCAGTGTTTTTTCATCAAATATGCAATTGAGTAGAAGTTTTTGGACTATTTCTATAAAACTTGGATTACCGGTGACAAGATTCGTAAGTTTGCATAATATTTCTTCTGTGTTGTATGTTTGTCATTTATGTTGGACAACTCATATTTACTAATTGAGTCTTTCCATGTAGGCATGTGGGTTAAAGGCTGTAGAGATTTTCCTCATGCAAACCATGAGACAAATAATGTTGTGGAATCATACCACGGTTACCCGAAGTCAACATTTCTATGTGATAAGCGAAAGAAATGTTCTCGTATAATGGATTGGCTATTCTACACACTCCTAAAAAATGTTGAGCCATGTTATCGATTTAAGGTAATTTTGAAAAAAGAAGGATATTATAACAACCACAAGAAAGAGATGCAACTTGAATCATCAATGGAAAATGCTAGAAGAATTTCAGACAGTGATTGCAGGTCTCATGAGAGCATATCTCTTGCTTATTGGGTAAGGAGTCAAAGCAAAGCCGATAAGGGATATCTTATCAATTTTCATCGCAGAAATTTTATCACTTGCGATTGTCCATGGTCTATTCGGGGGAACATTTGCAAGCATTCTATAAAGGTAGATTGGTTTCATTCCTCCTTGATGGATTTAGACCCGCAACTTGAATCATCAATAGAAAAGGCTAGAAGAATTCCATACAGTGATTGCAGGCCTCATGAGAGCATATCTCTTGCTTATTGGGTAAGGAGTCAAAGCAAAGTCGATAAGGGATATTTTATCAATTTTCATTGCAGAAATTTTATCACTTGCGATTTTCCATGGTCTATTCGGGGGAACATTTGCAAGCATTCTATAAAGGTAGATTGGTTTCATTCTTCCTTGATGGATTTAGACCCTTTATTAGATCTTCATACCCCACCCAATCAGTTGAATGCCCCTTTTGAGATAAGTACAGAGGCGCCCAACCTTCCTGCAGATACTATCCCAAACAATATTGAAGATGACAATGTTAAAGAACTTGGTGTGTTGACAGAGGAGTTGTTTGGTTATCTAGACCTGATTCGGAATAGTCCTCCTATTGTGAGCAAGACAAAACAATTGATTGATCGGACTAAAAAATTGTGGATGATGCTAATAATCTTAATATTATGGATTATGAATTTGCTCGTGGTTTGGGTGCTTATGAGTCATCTTTGAAGAGGAAAAAGAGTTTCCTTAGTGCAAAAAATAAAGAAAAGGAAAATGAATGTCACTTTGAATATTGATTTGAATGACTCTGCATTCGAAGATGAACCATTTCAGTTTCCACACCTCAACAGACGTGGTTGTCCTCCCTCCAACAATGCTTCCTCTACTGTTCCAAGTAAGTTTTATAGGGAGATGATATCAGTATGTTTGGATCAAATTTGTGATCTTCCAAGTTTGTTGCTATGCTTAGATCGCTTTGTCGATTTTTCAAGTTTGTTGCAATGTCTTTGATATTTACTATTTCTTTTAGCTTAATGTAGTGTTGTAATGTTTGCAGGGCCGCGACATCCGATTAATGTGATTACAGATGAAGGATGTACATAGACCCATAATCAACCTTTTGATCACATGAGTCAAGGTACATTTGACGAGATCGCTGATTGATCGAATATGTATTCTGATGCATCTATTATTTGACATGTTATTTATTCTCTGATGGAAATTGTGTTGTCATCTTACAAAAACAACTGGTTCATCATTGGGCCCCCCTCGACCATAACAGGATTGGGTCACTGACATCACGGAAATTGGTGAATTTTCATGTTTGTTTGCATTGTCTTCGCTCCTAATGTTTAGCATTGGTTGTTGTTCATGTTGTTAATGTAGTGGTGGAATGTTTGCAGGGTTGGAGCGTCCAATTAATGTGATTTCAGATGAAGGATGTTCAAAGACACACTATAACTATTTTTATCAAATGAGGCAAGGTGCTTAGGACGAGACTTTTAATTGATCTTCTCTGTATTTTGATGCATTTATTACTTGACACCTTATTATCTTCTCTAATGAAAAATTCATTGTCATGTTATAGATACAACAATTTTTCGATGGGTCTCCCTTCATCTGAAGATGATTGAGTCATTGACATCACAGAACTTGGAGACAACACAGAAATTGGCTTCAGAAAAAAGTTGTGATAGAAACTGTATCTTTTTGTTTATTATCTGACATACCGATTCATGGTGGAGTGGCCAGCTTTGGTTACATGGGATTCTTAGTGTGGAGCACTTTGTTGTTCTGGTTATATTGGTTTCCTTAGCTAGAGTTAAGAGAGCTTAAAATTATTTCAACTTCTGATAAGCTGCAAGTGTTTACATGTAATTCATTTTTTCTATATAAATGAAAAGAGAACATCAAGAATTCGATGATGTAGTTAATGGATATTTGTGGTTTACTTTTAAATGTTATGTTGGGAAACAATAAATTTACTTGATAGTAGTGTAATACATCGGCACATTTTTATTCTGTAGCAGAATTGAACATTTGAATTGCATTTGACATTGTGGGTTTCATTATTATGTATTGTTGCAATGCTTTGAATGAAGCACATTAGTTAGAGTTATCTATATAGAATTGCTGAATGGAGCACATGGTTAATTATATAGAATTCTTTTCTTCCTTGATTAGATAGGAGTGTTGAATGAGTAGAGGGTTAATTATATATAATTGTTGAGTTTCTTTGCTCAGTGGTTTGATGATATAGAATACTTACTATAGAGTGTCAAATTTGTTTTCAAGTTTTATTTTTACTATTATGAAAAATATCCATGTTAATCTATCATGTATTAAATCCCAAGTAAGTAAAAACAAAAACAATTTTTACCCAACAGAAAAATGGCAAAATAACACAACACAAAATAATTATATCCTAAAAAAGATTCATGTATTATATCCTGAACTGTCCAAAAATTACAATCGGTTCTTCTTTAGTGAAAGAACCATGCCATCATAGCCCCAAGGAAAATTATAAGAATAACACATCCACATATTTGAGAGTTATTCTAATGATGATTGATGACTTCACTTGCAAAAAATTGTGATCCTGTGTCATCTATGACACCTGCATCTACACTTGACATTCCTGCCACCAGTATATCAGTGGACATCCTATGAATGTCTGAAAGCCATTGTATGTTGAAAGATTTAAACTGAGAGCTCCACATTATTGCTTCCGTGTATAGTGGTTTTAAATTTGCTTTTCGAACTTCAAAGATGCCATTGAGCTGATTGCAGATGAGTTGCGAGTTCATGTAAACTGCAATATCATTCACAACATTGTTTTTTACCTCTTTTAAGCCCTCAATAAGGGCGATATAGTAGGCTTCATTATTAGTTTTCCTCCCGTGTAGATCTATGTTTCTGTGCACGACATGATTTCGTGCCAGATTGTAAAGCACATATTTAACTGTGGCTTGTCCAGGATTTGGATGACAGGAAACTTCGATACATAATGTCCACTTTTCGACCATTGTCCACACTTAAAAAACCTACAACATAAAAAAAAAAAAAAAATATCAGACATGCATGCATTTATAGATTCAATCTATGAAATCAAGGCACCTTTCACACATGAACACACTTCCTAACTTTACCAAAGTTGCTGGGCACCTCACTTCCTTAAATAAAATCAAAATTAGGTTTGTTCAAATGTCCAATCAGGGTTTGGAAAAGACAGGTTTGTTCGAAAAATAAAAGCATGATATACTTGGAATGATGCACAATCAAAATTAAGAGCAAATGAGATCAAAAGTTTGAGTAGAGGATTGCATCTGTCATTTCATCTGTTCTTCCTTTTCATTCTATCCATTCCAAGCTTTTCATTCTAGCCATTCCAACCATTCATTTTAGGTGTTCCTCTGTTATGTTCTTAGAACTGAGATGAGATGTTAAGTTTTCTATTATGTTCAACTCGTGTGCAATTTTCCTCCTTAACAACACCCTTTTGTAGCTAAACATCATGCAAGTCTTCTTCTAAGAATGTTTCTATCTCTGTAAGAATTCTTCTTTCCCCTATTCTACACCTATAGCATGCAATCATTTGACAATGTTCCTTGAATCAATGTCAGGCATATTCAACTTGAAGGAAAGGAAGATGGAAAGGTTTCAGAATGTCTAATCTTCAAAGTATAAACTGGATGCAAATGACCTAAACATATATATTGTGATAATGTGCACAATGCATGTCTACTATCAAATAAATAAGAAATAATTGGTTATGAGCATAAATCCTATCCAACTTAGTTTGAACAAAGTTAGAAGCTCTTTCCCTATTGGACAAGTAAACCCTCTACCATAATCTAGGTATTTTCTGTATTGGCCATGTGCTTGGCACTCAACCTAACTCAATAAGTGAATCATTTTGCTGACAAACCTTTGAAATTTTTGTCTGCCCACATGCTCCCACGTGATCAAACTGTCCCATTGATGTTTACAATGTTTGACTTTTCTGGTGCAGCACATTCCATGGGCCATCTCTTGGTTGTAGAAATGAGAAAATCTTGTATTTTCGTATGTGCAAAGTGGGAAGAAAAGAACCCTAGCTTCAAAAATGTTGCGCTGCAAAGACAGTTTTATCAACTCTAATTTTCATTTTATTTATTTTAACATGGAAGGTTGATATTCATTTTAATCATTTTAACATACAATGTGGATGGGATGCTAAATTTTTTTACTATATTGAACAAGAAAATCACCCTTTTCACAAATAATTTACTGCATCATGTTTCTTTGCTCATAGAGAACTTTCTCATGATTTTGCTAGGTGATCACAGATGGAAGCTCTGAAAGGATTTGGGGACTAGCTGCACCAGATGAACGTGTGATCATGGCTCGTGAGACACAGTGAAAAGCATTGGGAACTTCCATGATCAGATTCCCACTCTTCATAATGCAAACCCATCACAGTACATAGTGCACAGAACATCAAGGCTCTTGCGTGGATATTTGCAGCTCTTCCTCTTCCTCAATATGAGAAATAATTCCACACTTCCAATGGGAGGACAAGGTTATACACCATGTTGCACTATGTACAATACATGTCGAGTTTAGCTGGAAAACCTAAGGACCATGTAAGCATATTATATTGATTTTGTCTAGATATAGAAAGGACTCTTAGTCATTAGGTTATGTATACGTTTTTATAAAATAGGGGGGGGGGTGTGAGAATAAATTAAGAAATGGTCACGTCCTGCAATGCACCATCCAAGTACTAGAAAGTTTGGACCATGATATATAGAATATTTCCTTGCTCGAAGTTTTCATTCTCTTTCTGTGTTATTGCTTTGCAAGTGACATTTTCTACTTGGTTGCTATTTTGCTAACTTATAAGATTTCTATATTCAATATTACTCATTGCAATAACATTTTCTTTTTTTCATTTTGTTCTCCTCCTGGCCAGTCAGATATAATGCAGTGAAGCTAAACTATAAGATGTGGCATGACAGGTATGGGCTTCGATGGAAAATTGGGAAATGGCATGCAAACAGAACATTTCGTAAGCAGCAACAGAAACTTATAGGGTTGAACAAGCCTCAAAAATGGCGATTTTTGAGAAAACCTTTTTCAAGATTAAGACCTTATGAAGCCAAGGTAGGGGAGTCTGGAATGACACATATGAATGCTCCAAATACTCAACAAACACAACTAACCTGATCAACTATCCTTGTATTTGTTTTGAAATTTGTGGTATTTCTTCCAACATCCTTGGTCATTCATGGTATAGCCACATAAGTTTTTATTAGCCATTATTTTTCTAAAGAATTTAAAGATCCATATCATGAAAATAATTATCTTTAAGTTGTTCAACAATGTTCTGTTATGGGTACTAGATTTGGTTTATTTGGACAGTTATACCTTCAGTTCATACTCCCACACCCTTTATACTAAATTTTATTTTCCATTGAAAAAGGGAATGACCTTTAAAATTTGGTGTTTACATTGGCTTAGGTGCTAAAGTGCCAGGAAATTTCACACTGCAATGAAACATCATAGTTTCACAATGCATACATTTTTCAGCTACAAAGCACTAATGTCAGACATGTCAGACTTTCACACTAGAAAAAAACTAAGAACCCTATAAAGATGTTATGATGGTTGTGTACAGATTATTTGGATTTATAAGAAATGGGATGAGAAACATAAAAATTTTAAATTTTTGGACCAACATTTTTGACAGAAACATGTAAAAATTTTTTTACTGTGGCGGAACATTATGCTCCAGTGGGAAGACACATTTGGTAAGTGGATATTTGGTATGCATATAACTTTTGTTCCCTGTAGGCGTTGGAAAATGATTTTCCAGTGCCTACAGGAAAAAAATTTATATGCATACCAAATATCCACTTAATAAAGATTAATGCACAAATATGTTTCATATTTGAATTCTGCTACCACTCATCCTCGCAACTTCAACTCTTATTTATGTAGCTCTTCTTGGAACAATGGGTAAATACCTCTCCATGAAGCTGCTCTTCAACAACGATTTATAACACTACACTATCAGCAATGCTGTAATTCACCACAACCACTTATACAGACTCCTAATTGTGGCATATATCTCTATTAAACATCCTATCACAGGTAATTTTCAGTCGAGTTCTAATTACATTATGCACTTATACAACACCTTAAAAAAAACCTCCATATTCAAAAATTAAGCAAAATTTCAGATCTAATGCAATTTTTGAAGATAAAAATGAGTAATCAATACCATTACTCAAATTTTGAAAACCTGGTTGATGAACAAACACTCTGGCAAGTATTTGAACTAACTCCAAATATTATGAAAATAAAACATATCTACTTGATCATATATCATATCTACTTGTAAAATTAATCATAAGATTCATTAGAGACCTATCTCAGTCTCAATAGGAATGACACAACACTGAAATATTAAGCACTATTTATTCATTGTGCAGTTCACCTTAAGTACTATCTGTGGTGAAATTTTTCCGAATTGAGGAATCTGAAGCGCTATGCAGTCACAACTTCTGCAAACTTTAAATTCTAAACAGATTTGTCATAAATGTTGGTCTTCAACCTGTAAATATCGAATAAACTTGTCATATTTGTTGTGGCAAACTTTAAATTTCAAATAGATTTGTCAAAAATGTTTGTATTAAAGCTGTAAATCTCAAACAAACTTGTCATAAATAAATAAGGTGAATGTTAAGCACTATGTATATACACTCTAATTCACCTTAAGCATTCTATATATACACTGGCGAACTTTAAATTGCAATCTTAGGTACTATTTATTCACTGTGACGAACTTTAAATTTCAAATAGACTTGTCAAGAATGTTTATTAAATGCGTAATTCACCTTATAAACCATTAAAGATTCATCGTGGGGAACTTTAAATTCATAATAGACGAATCTTTAAGAACTGTCTATTCACTGTGGTGAACTTTAAATTCTTAATACGTGATCTTTAAATTCCAATATAGGCTTGCCATAAATGTTTGTCTTCAACCTGTAAGTTAAGATAAAACACTGGCAAATATTCTAGATAGCCAGATATTTGGACATGGGATGACCCCCAAAGAGGGGATTTCAGAGTTCGGGTTGGTGCCCCTTTGTGATGCAGAGAGTGAGGGGGTAATACAATTTTTTTTGAATTGTCAGGAAGAGGTCTCCAATGCTCTTAATTTCAACCCTAAAGTAGAAAGAACGTGATTTTCACTAGAAACAAAGGTGAATAGAAAGAATGCGATTTTGATTTTGTTGTATTTACCTTTGCTCCTCGGACTGCGCTGATTCGGAGCGGAGCTGCTTGGGTGTTGTTTTAATGCTGGCAAATGACAGACAGTCGTGAGGTTATTACAGGGAGTTCTTTCAAATTCAAAATTCAAATTTGTGCAGCATTTATGATGGTAGGTGGTTGGGGGTCGTGGGGGTGGCGGAGGTGCTCGAGGTGGGGTCCACACTAACGTCCACAGGGAGCCGTCGCCGTCCGCTGTTGTCGGGAGTTGGAGAGGTTGGGTTCACATCGCGTCGGAGAAGGGTAAGGTTGCTGGAGCAGGGGGGATTGAGAGCTGTCACATCAGCGCCAGATTCGTCGATTAAAAGACTCTTCCGAGAGAAATATAGTTGAGTTCATAACACTGTTCCAAAAGAATTGGCAAAGTCAGATGATATAAGTTTAAATGATTTGAATTAATGATTAGTACTACAATGTCAAACTTACTTGTATGCTATCACAAATCCACTTTAGAGCACCACGTATGAGTTAAAGTTATACTATGTAAATTACATATCAAAATAATTACAAGTAAACTTATGTATATTTGCAAATGATTAAGGAATGATAAATCCTGTAGGTTATATGTAATTTTTTTTTACTTCGGGTAAATATAACCTTATAAAAAGTGTTGCAAGAACGTGTGAGAGATTATGGAGTATTATATTAAATCCATTAGCATTAAAGATGTTATTTCTGAAGTCTTCTTACATAACAAATAATGGACACGTAACGCAACCGCACCTCCCTTAAAATATTTCACACTTACTGGTAGGAGACTCTTTTCTCCTGAATCGGTTGAACGTTATCGTTTACAATTCTCTCAACTTTACAGGATCTTCGATCTAACCCATTCGACAATCCTTATCCACCAAACTTCAAAAAAAATATTATATTTTAAAATTAAAAAAATATATATTTATAATAAGTCTCCATCTCACTTGACCAGTGGATAAATTTATTTATCAACGTTACGTGTCACAGGATTTTCAATTACGGAGAAAGTGTTTACATAGTAACACTTTCCATGTGGGAGAACACGTGGCGATTGAATACATGAGACCCTAATTAAATTTATTTGATCAACGTTATGTCTCACAGGATTTTCAATTTTCAATTACGGAAAAAGTGTTGACACAGTAACACTTTCCATGCGGGAGAACACGTGGCAATTGAATACATGAGACACTAATTTTGAAACTGCTGAAAATGAGAGGAAAACAACCAGGATTTGTATCTGTATGTTTTCAATAACTTCTTTTATAAGAGATTTTTGGTTAATTTTTTATATGTAGTTTAATTCACATATTAAAAATTTAATAACATAATTATTATATTAAATAAAAAAATAATATAAAATTAATTAATAACATAATTATTATATTAAATAAAAAAATAATATAAAATTAATTAATAATATAAGGTAATTTATTTATCAACTTAAACACTCTATATATATATATATATATCAAAAAATTAATTCATTAAATTTAAAAAAAATCAATTTCATATTTTTTAATTTATATTAGAAATATAAATTTATAAAGTGCCAATATATTTCTACTATGAAAAAAGAAATTCACTTTATTGAATTTTAATGTATAGGTGTAATTTGCAAATATTGCAACTTAAGCAAGAGCAAGGAGAATTAGGATTTGCAATTCAAAATAATTTAGATGTTATTTAATTTTGACCATAATGAATTTGGTTTTTAATCAATACAATATAAGTATTTCTATTTCCATTATCAAACATGAGTTCAGAGATGCATTTTACAAATTTACATTTACAAAACATAATAAATAATTATTTTAATATATATTAATAATGTTTCTATAATTTCACCATCATTTATTAGTGCTAAGTAGGATAAGCCTACACGTAGATTTTTATTTTTATGATGATGTAAACTTCTCTTCATATGATATGTTTCTAGCTTTTGGGTTGCTAACTCATAATCTAAGTTATATGAGCTCTTAGCTAATTATAAATTGTTTTAAACTTCATTTCAATACCAAAAATACTTTAAAAAATAAATAATGTTTCACAACAAACCTAATCCACTATAAATATAGCTGGGTAGCATTATATATAAGAAGGCCATGTAACTTTTATTTTATGTATATAATCAAATATTATTAATTAAAATTTAACTTTAATTATATATAAAATCAAATATTATTAATAATTAAAATTTAACATTTTATCAAATAAAATAGTACTTATTAATATTCAAATTGTATTTATTAATATTCCAATTGTATTTGTTCATCCTCCAATTTTATTTTATGGAATTATTAATACAATTTTCATTTTTAACAAAATGTCACAGTGAAATTGGATAATAAAAGATGGACATAAATAAATTACTAATTTAGAAATAACTTGATAATTTAAATTTAAGATATAATAATGTGGAAAATTTATCTTTTAAGAATCATTTTAAAATAATAAATTATTTTTAAATGAAATATTGTGCTAATAACATTAAAAGAAATAACTAATAATGATTATATATTACTATCTATATGTCCCAAACAATAAAAAATCAAATGATTTCTAGACCATTTTTATAATGCTCTCCCTCATTTTAGTGATGGTTTATTGTTATAATTACAATATTTTATAAAACTAAAAACACACACACACACACACACATATATTCAAAATTCCATCATTTATTTATCAAATTGCAACATTTTTATGTTTAAATTAAGCGACAAGGATACTATTCCATCATTTATTTATCATAAGGAATTACTGCAACACACACGTAAACCATTGTAGTTTACAGTTTTTACCATGTTTTACCAAGACGGTTGTATCAAGAAAATCAAGAATTAGTTCATGGGAAACGAATTCTTGAATTGTTTGAAAAATAATATGTATGGCCATCCTCGTTTCACGACGAGAGAGAGAAAAGGTCAGGCAGAACACGGCTCTGGTTTGTTATGTGTACATGACACCGTGTGCTTATACATTTCGCAAAGTTGGAAATTTTGTTCCCGGGTGGGTAATGGAAGGTGTGTTTGAATGTTTTTAACCCTCGCTACCTTCTTACGGTGATGCGGCATTGTCTCGGGCAAGGTGGTTCGACTTGTTGTTGTTGCTTTGTTGGATTTTGACAGCACTCGGGCTGGATTTCTCTTAATCATCGTTCTTAATTGAGTGCGGTCGGGATCTTTGATTTTGAGGGCACTCTCCTCGATAAGTGTTTTCTTGTTATGAGCTTTGTCTTATTTATATTGGATAAGGGTTTGTATGTGAATCGAAGCATTTTCTCGCAAGGATGATCTCGTTGGATTTGACAACGCTCTCCCGGATTTTATTATCATCTTTTTTTCTTTTTATTCAATCACACTTTATTTTGAGGGCCTTTCCTGGGTCGTTGGGACACTCTCTGGATCTTCAGTTTGAAGAGTGCGCTCTCCTGCACGATTAACGATTATTTCAGCAGGATGCTATGTTTGTCAATGCACTAGGGCGCTCGTTGGATTTTTCTTTTAGATTAGACTAAAGTTTGCATTACGGTTTAAGTATTTATCTTCGGTCGTCTTTTCTCTTTTTTATTATAATTAAATTGCAATATGAGAGTAGTCGACAGCAGTTAAGAGATTTTTTGGCTTACTCTCTTTATTATATAGTCTTTCTCTTTGTGCAGTTAAAAGATATAAGAAAGATTATATATATATATATATATATCATGGTGTTTGTACGGCGATAAAGATTATTGAGAAACTAGAAAGAATACTAATGATCTTTCTCATATCTTGAGATAAATTACATTATAGCAAGGAAATGATATTTCATTAGTTTATTGGGATACAATTGAAACAAAATTTCTATACGTTGACGAGGTTACATGTTAACTTTGTAAATGTTATTATTAAAAAAAAGGTCTATCTGAGTTCTTATGCCCAAATGTGGGTTGAGTCTGGTACTTTATTTTTTAAAAGAGATTTTCTCGATTAGATTGAAAAGAGGTAACTCTTTAATAAAAAGTATTTACATAAGCAAGAAAATAGAAGGAGGGATGCTCTCTTATTTCAAAAGAGATTTTGTACTCATTTAAATTATGAAGTGATAACAAGTCCATAGTATTTTTCTTGAATAGATTAAAAAAGAGTGACTCTTGAAATATTTTCATGTGTAGTGAAAGAAGAAAAGAGAAGTTTCTCACATTAATATTCTATACATTAACCATGTTGTAAATAGTAATTATTTAATAAATCCATGGATAGTTTACCATGGTAATGGTAAAGACACAATTAATAAATCCATTGATAGTTTTCATAAATCCATAGGTAGCTCACATGGTGTTGATGGAGCTTAATTATTTCATAAAACTATGGGTAGATTACCATGGTGTCCGCAAATATTAGTTATTTAATAAATCCATGAATAGATTACCATGGTGTTGGTAGAAGTTAAGTTATTTAATAAATTCATGGTTAAAGCTGAATCCACTGGCTGAGTTATATTCCTTTAGATGAACTAAACTAAGTGATTACTTTTATATTATCATGATTATGATGTTAATTCGTGAGCAGATCATGCATAAGCATGCAATATATGTATTAACTTTTATTAAAAAATAATATACATGTTGTATGTAGGAAAGATAGCTTGTAGTATTAAACTACATATGAATATGATTGTTTAGTATAATCTTTGGAAAGAGACATGCATTTATATTCTTAATTGCATATTTTTACAAAAAGAAAACATATGTTTACATGCTCACTAGCATTGAGATGGGAAGACTCGTGAAGAAAGTTATGGGCTGTCGTGTGTTAAGCACTCCTTTGAGGGAGACTCTTTGGTACTCGATATGCATTTGCATGCATGGGAGCAACATTTGTTATGTTGGCTTGCATTCCATGCACTAAAAGCAATATTTAAAGGGCTAGCTATTTTGAGTTAAATTCTGCTGTAAATCACATGTCATTAACATCTTAAGCGATGTATCAGCTTTATTTTAAAGAAAAGCTTGGGATATGTAGCCATTGTCTGACTGAATGTGTGCTTGTCTTGCGAAACATTAGATTTGATTGTGATGACTTATAACCATCATATATGAGGTATGCGTTATTAAAGGGAGAATGTCAAGGTACTTTACTTGCTTGTCATGAATATACATGAGTAGATGGAGAAACTACTATAGTACAAATATGTGAAATGATTGATTAATACTTTATGAATCTTGACATCATTTTATGTTGAAGGCATCATAGCAGAATGATGGTGAGCATGTGCTAAATAGAATATTATGCTTGTCATGTACTGAGGGAAAATTATGCTTGTCTCGTGGCGAGGTGTAAATGATTAATGTTCATGCGGATGAGTGCGAAGTTGCGGGAAGGTCCAATGTACGATGGTCTATTGTAGGTACATCAATGCCACCAAGATGTGAAGATATGAAGATATGAAAGACCGAGAGGGGTAAATGGTATCATATTTATTGAATGGCTTAAAGCTAGATATTTGTATATTTCCTTGTAAGATTTATAAATGATGGATAAGGGATGGTCTCCCTTATAAGCCATTGAGTGTGGGTTGAACACCCTCACGAGCGTTTAATAATAAAATTAAACGTTTGCTGATTTTCACCCTACTGGGTTTCCAGGGTATATTGGTGTTCAATGATGTGATTGATTATTGTGTCAAGTTGATGATGTTGATTACTTTCTTGTTATGATATTCATAATGGCAAATATGTGATGACTATATGATTAATGAAATGAATGGAAGGTTACATCATACAATATTATGTTAATGTATTGTAATAGAGGTTGTTAATGGATAAGGAGCTTACTATTTTTATTCTAAAGTTACATTATGAACTGGTAAACATTCTATGTAATGATGAGTAAGGAATATTTAATAGTGAATGGATAGTTACCCATGAGTAACTTGTATAAAAAAAATTGAACTCCTTACATTTCCATGTGAAGTTATCGGTGTATGTTACAAATACTATGAGATGGAAAATTTGCACGTTATGGTATCATTTGATTTAAGTGGTAACAAGAAGTATTTTCAACAAAAAATAATATGAGTAGCCCCTTATATCCCTATGCGATTGATGTCAAATGCTGAGAGTAAACGAACATTAAAGGTGCAATGTGTACCAATGTAATGAGTATAAATAATGACCAAAGGGAGAGAAAAATTTAAAAAAAAAGGGGAAAAATGCAATCGCTTACACACACATTTAAAATATAGATTTTACTTGGGAAATCCAAATTTAGAAAAATAAAAATATTTTTCAATATATAATATTAATTTACAATGTTAAAATAACATATTTATATTATGTGGCATTCATTAAGCATATATCTATTAATACTATATAGTAATTTAATTATAATTACTTTATCATGGACTACAATAATTATGTGCCATAAAACCAACAAGAGTGAAAATTGTGTTTTGAAAATCGGAAAAAAAAACCACCCAAATATTTTTTATGGGGACCCCCATTTCTCATTATGCATAAAAATCACATTTCTATCTAATCATGCAAATAATATAACACATACCCAACATTTTCATAATAATTTCATTCTAATTACCAATACATTTCAACTATGGAGCATTGAATCTTTTGATTTATTTATGAATGGGTTTATTACAAGTATTTTAGAAGTTTTAATAATTTATTTTTACAATTACTAACAATGTTTTTTTTTTTATGCTTTTTATACATTTATTTTTCCGTGTGTTTCCTATGGTTCAACGAGCCTCTACAAGGGCACTATTAATTAGTGGAATATGCCATGGTTGCTAAAGTAAATATGGGTGGTCACATAATCCTATAAAGAGGGTATGGAAGCACCTAAAATCTTGATGGTTAGTACCCATCACCTAGTTAAATAAATCTTATTCACATTATATAACTTGTTGTTTATTCCTATTGTAAATGTATGAATTTTGGTAAGCTTCATCTTCAACCCTTTTTCTTCCATCACCTTTCTAGTAACAAAGAATGCTTTTCTCTATGAAAAACAAAATATTCAATCCTAGTTAGATAATGTAATCAAAATTAAAAGGATATGGCTTCAAAACTTATGATCATTTGTATTTTCCTTCGGTATTATATTAGTTTTGTATAGGGAAAATTTCAAATAATTTTTTTAAAAATATTTTTCTCAAATGTTACCTTTAGAGTTACATGGGCAAAATCCTAAAATAGCATAAAATCATCGATAAATGTGAAAATTAAATTCCAGCATATTTGCGAGCTTCCTATTTATCATCTTAATAAAAATATTTGACAAGATGCACAAAAAAGGAAATCCCTTATTAATATATGAAAAATTGTGAAAATTAAATTCCAGCATATTTGCGAGCTTCCTATTTATCTTCTTAATAAAAATATATGACAAGATGCACAAAAAAGGAAATCCCTTATTAATATATGAAAAATTATATCCATATAATGAAGTTATCTAGAAAAAAGTTCCCAACATGAATGCTTATCTATATGTCCAAATAATGCTTCTAGTTTGTCTTTAAAGTGCAAACTTCAAAGCTTGACTTGTATACACAAATGTCTTTGCATCAACATGCTTTTATAAATGCTCTATTCCTTTGGTCGTTTTACATTTATAAGGGTGCCATCTCTTCCAAATCTATACCTCCCTTTGTAGCATCTATATTCCTTGATAGATATAATATTCCATAGGCTATCAAAAATAAACTTAGGACAATGTTCTACTCACCACTAGTTCACGGTTGGAATAGTATGTAGAGTGAGCTACATTTTTTATAAGCTCCTTGGTCATCTCTTTAATCTCAATTGTTTTTTCTTGAAGCTCTTTGATTGACTCGTGTAGTTATGGATTGCTCAAAATATAAGTACAAAGCTAAAAGTGACCAAGACTTTAAAATTCTATCCAAAACAATAGATAGTGAAATTGAAAATCTTCAAATTTTCAGCAAAAACTAATAAAATATAGTTAGCAATGATCCACAAAGCATAATTAATTGGTAGATGCAATAAGATCAGATAATTTATGAGATTATTTTTTTAATGTCCAATGAATGACCAAAAACATATATCAATGGGAATAAAATAACAACTAGTGTAATACATACCAAAAACAAAACATGAGTGCAATAGTAGCTCCTATAGCCTTGTTAACGATAGAAGGAAAATATATAATAACTAGAAAGAAAGTTAGAAAGGTATAAAATAATAACTCAAAGAAATAAATATGCAAATAAATGAAATGGAGACCTTTAAGAAAAATCTTATGAAGAACATATCTTGGTGCTCCAATTAGACCAATGGTCTAGTTAAATTGGTTGTTTGTAATGTATTTGGGCATTTGGCTAGAATTATGGGAACAAGTGTCCGATGTAAATCTACATAGGTTAGCCACAGTGATCTACATCAATAGATTTATTATGGATGGCATCAACAAATGTGGAGAAGCACTTCTTGAGTTTCCCTAGATTGTTTTTCTTGAAAAGGAGAAAAACGTGGTGCTAAAATTAGAAATTAATGTTGAAAAAGAGGGCACTAAATAATTTTTTTGCTCATGTGAGTTTTCAAAATTAACAATTCCCTTGCAAAGTTTCTTGAATCACATATTCTTCAAGAAAATCCCTTATTACAACAACTTGTTACTTACGATTTTCACTTACAATTTGATTTCCTAGTATAAGCCTTTTAATGATAATTTGATTTCCTAGTATAAGCCTTTTAATGATAATTTGATTTATGTGTTCTAGGAAAACAATTGTACCAGAACAGAGAATATGAGAACCACATTATAACTACACATTTTGTCATGATATTTGTAGTAATGGGTATCATATCTAATGGGAAGAGAGTTGATTCCTTCAAAATCATAAATGCACACAAGCTTGGTCACTATGGCTACACATTTTGTCATGATATTTGTACTAATGGGTATCACTAAGATTTATCTAATGGGAACATGCACGATTCCTTAAAAATCATAAATACACAAAAGCCTCGTTACCATATTTATGAATTTCCACAAGAAAATATAAATGTAACCATGATATATATATATATATATATATATATATATATATATATAAGTTTGTTCAAGTCTGTTATAATAAGATTTTTTGTATCAACATTTGTAGTTTCATGGAAAGGCTCTTCCAACTATTCTCCAATATGCTTATTGGAAAATTTCACTGCGCTTAAATTTCCATCTAATAGAAAAATGATTATTTGATTCTTTCAAAATTAAAGCCACACTGAAATGTGGACTAAAAGTTGAGATTGAAAAGAAACGTGGGAGGGGACAAGGAGTCAAGATATTGGTTAGATAAGAGGATTTATAGTACGAATCACAAGGATTATAGATCCAGGAATCAAGATACTTGTTAGATAAGAGGATTTATATTACCAATCACACGGAGTATAGATCCATCGAACACTGATTTGCATACTGAATTGAGTTACATGTGATCCATGAAATAAACAAAGTCACATGTGATCCATGAAATAACAAGCATTGGTATTTTTACTTCTTAGGCCAACATTAACTTTTTCTTACCCTAATACCTTCAATATTGTTTTAGATGCTAATGAAAATTAATGAGATGCTAAATTTAGATTTCATAACACTCTTTATATGTCACCAAAAAAGCTAATAAATTTGACTTGCAACTTCAACATTTTAATTTTAGCTTTAATTGTTCATAAATTTCAAATGAATAAACATGTGAAAAACAAAAAGAAAACTTGAATAAAAAAATAATAATTAAAATAAAATGAAAATCTTAAAGTCTTGAAAGGAAATTTGGAAAAAATTAAAATAGGCCAACATTAAAATATACTTGTTTTTTTTTGGATGGTGAGGCCAATCAAATTTAATTTAGAACTCTCTTTCAAGTCTTGGAAAGTGAGGCCAATCAATTTTAATTTAAAACTCTTTTTCAAGTCAAAAGAGAGGATATGAGATGAAGACTAATGTATTCTTTGAAAGGAACACTATAGATATCGATAGAATCTCTCCTCAAATAATATAAAATTTATTTTGCCTATCTATAGAATCTCTCCTCAAATTATATAAAATTTATTTTAAGTTCGCAAAGAATGTGAAAAATTCAAATTCAAAAATTCACAAATCCACTATAAATATAAGGCTGGCAAATAATAATAAAACCAAGAATTGAGGAAAAAAACAAAAATATTAAGTAAAAAAATAAAAAAAACCAAAAAAGAAAGAAATTAAAGCATGTCAGCTTTCTATATACACTTTCTTTTTTTGAGATGGTCGTGGAAGCAATTTTAAAACTTTGTTTTTTTGGGACGGTGGTGGAAACCAATTTTAAAACTTTGGAAACCATGAACTAATTTTAAAAAGTGATAGAAGGTGAGATGGATGGAAATATATCCGTTGGAAAGAGAGCGGATTTGTTAATATGTGAAATGGTTGTGCAAGAGGGCCCATCTATTATTGAAAGAAACACTATTAATACTTATAGAATCTTTTATAGGATTTTTTTAATCTAAATTATATAAAAAAATATGCTAATTTTCTAAATATAATTAAGGACGATGTCAATTTTAAAACTATAGTTTAGGTTGAAAGAAAGAGTAAATGAGATGGAGCCCAATGTATCCATAAACATAAATTTCACATTTAATTTTTCCGTCTCATCTAGTTTTGGTTTGGTTGAGCATTTCAGTGTGTGTATGCATGAGTGTCTCTCTGAGTCCAAGTACAACTCTTTGTATGCACGAGTGTGCCTGTGTGATGCACTATGTGTGTATGATGCATGAGTGTGTATGAATCATTCTGTGCCTCTGAATCTAAGTGTTCTGAATCTGAAATTCAGAAAGAGGTAGAGTAACTGAACGACTCTCAATCACTACTCTCTCCATTAATGGTTGTTATGCTTGTTTTAATTTATTTGTGTTATGTTTTTGTTTTTGTTTTTGTTTTTATTTTTATTTTTTTCTTTGCTTTTCTTTTCTGTTAATGAGTATTTACTTTTAATTGAATGAAACCTAAATGTGAAACCAACCTTGTAATGAGTATTTTTGTTAATTCTTTTTTCAACCTGGTAATAATAGAAACATAAATATCAATCTAATGAGTATTTTCTTTTAATTAAGTGAAACCAAAATGTCCAACCATCTCTGCAATGAATAATTTGTTTTAATCAATAATTTCCTTTAATTGAGAGATTTAATTAGAGATAGATTTTCCCTCAACTTTTCCCTATTAGATAACCTAGTCCTTTCTTCAAATTTCTTTTAGTTTTCAAGCCACAAGAACATGAAATAGAAACATAAATATCAATCTAATGAGTATTTTCTTTTAATTAAATGAAACCAAAATGTCAAACCATCTCTGCAATGAATATTTTGTTTTAATCAATAATTTCTTTTAATTGAGAGATTTAATTAGAGATAGATTTTCCCTCAACTTTTCCCTATTAGATAACCTAGTCCTTTCTTCAATTTTCTTTTAGTTCTCAAGCCACAAGAACATGAAATTTAAAATGCATGTACACATGTTTAACATTCCAATGCGTTTCATTTTCCTTTCTCCAATCATATAATTTCAATGTAATTAATCTATATTTTTGTTTGATTTTAATTAATTTTTATTTATTTGTGATTTTTTTGAATTTGAATTTTTGTTTAAAATATATAATAAATATAAAAATTATCACCTAAATTTAAATATTTATTTAAAATATACATAAATATTTAAGATAAGGAATGTTTTCCTTATCCTAATTGAATCGGAGCAATATTTGCGGTAAATCAAACCCATCGCAACGTGAGGTTATTGTAATCAAGGGTGACACGTGAGTTATTTTGATTCACAACAAATATTATAATTAAGGATATATTATAATGATTAATCAATGATATATAAAACTTTTGT